>AWOL01S0034295.1:86053-133684 GCA_000715115.1 Nicotiana otophora | reverse complement strand
TCATTACCGCAACTGCACTCCTAAGGCCGCACCTGTGGCCACACCCATCGCAGGTGCGATCATACCAGAAGCAGCAGTGTTTCAGCAATGCCTAAGGTCCAAAATTATTCCAGATTTAATCTGAATCATACCGAGTGTCCTCGGGACCTCGTCCGAATATACCAACAAGTTCCAAAATACATAACGGACCTCCTCGAGGCCAAAAATCGTATCAAACAACATCGATTCTATGAATCACAACCTAATTCAAGCCTATCGAAACTATGGACTTTCGAATTTCAAAACTAATACCGATTCATACAAAAATAACTCCGATTGACTTTAAATTTTTCACACAAGTCATAAATGACATGACAGACCTGTTCCAACTTTCGAAATCAGAATCCGATCCCGATATAAATAAAGTCAACTCTCGGTCAAACTTTTCAACATTCCAAACCTTCAACTTTCAAACTTTCGCAAATTCAAGCCAAAATGACCTACGGACCTCCAAATCAACATCCGGAAACACTCATAAGTCCAAAATCACAATACGGAGCTATTGGAACCGTTAAAAATCCATTCCGGAGTCGTCTACACAAAAGTCAAACTACGATCAACTCTTTCAGCTTAAAGCTCCAACTTAGGGACTAAGTGTCGCATTTCACTCCGAAACTCACTCGAAACCAAAACCAAACACCACCGGCAAGTCACGTAACCATAATACAACATAGAGGAGGAAATAAATAGGGGATCATGTCTAAAATACTCAGAATGACTGGTCGGGTCGTTACATCCTCCCCCTCTTAAAATAAACGTTCGTACTCAAATAAGTATAGAGACATACCTGCAGTGGTGAAAAGATGAGGATAACGGCTATGCATATCATGCTCGGTTTCCCAAGTCTCCCCCTCGACTGGTTGACCCATCCACTGAACCTTCACTGAAGCAATATGTTTTTACCTCAGCTTTCGGACTTGCCTGTCCAGAATGGCCACTGGCTCCTCAACATAAGACAAATCCTTGTCTAATTGGACTGAACTAAAATCTAACACATGGGCGAATCTCCATGATACTTCTGGAGTATAGAAACATGGAACACTGGATGAATTGCAGCTAGACTATGTGGCAGTTCAAGCTTGTAGGCCACTTTTTCCAAAGCATCCTGAACCAAGTCTGTACCCAATAGCCTAGCCTCACCCCGCTCAAACCAACCTACCAGAGACTGGCACCGCCTCCCATACAAGGCCTCATACGGAGCCATCCGAGTGCTCGACTTGTAGATTTTATTGTAGGAAAACTCCGCAAGCGGTAAGAACTATTCCCAAGAACCCCAAACTCCATCACACATGCATGAAGCATATCCTACAATATCTAAATAGTGCGCTCGGATTGTCCGCCCATCTGAGGGTGAAATATTGTGCTCAACTCCACCCGTGTGTCCAACTCTTGTTGTACGACCTTCCAAAATCGCGATGTAAAGTGCGTACCCCAGTCAGAGACGATGGATATCGGCATGCCATAAAGTTTGACAATCTCGAGAATATAGACCTGAGCCAGCTGCTCTAAAGAATAAGTAGTCACTACTGGAATGAAATGAGCCGACTTGGTCAATCTATCCATAATCACCCATACTACATCGAACTTCGTCTGTTTTCATGGGAGCCTAATAACAAAATCCATAGTAACCCGCTCCTATTTCCACTCCAGAATCTCTAGCCTCTGAAGCAATCCACCTGGCCGCTGATGCTCATACTTCACATGCTGAAAATTTAGGCACCGAGCTACATACTCTATTATATCTTTCTTCATCCTCCTCCACCAATAGTGTTTCATCAAGTCAGGATACGTCTTAGCAGCTCCGGTGGTCGGTATAGACCTTACAAGGGACACCGTACAAATAGTGTCGTAAAATCTTCAAGACATGAACAATAGCTGCTAACTCAAGGTCGTGGACATGATAATTCTTCCCATGTGCCTTCAACTGTCTAGACGTGTAGGCAATCACCCTACTATCTTGAATCAACACCGCACCGAGGCCAACACGCGATGCATCATAGTACACAGTACACAGTGTAAGACCCTAAACCCATAGGCAAGACCAACATTAGGGTTGTAGTCAAAGCAGTCTTGAGCTTTTGAAAGCTCTCCTTACACTCCTCGGTCCACTTGAACGGAGCACCCTTCTAGGTCAATCTGGTCATAGGTGCGGAAATAGATGAGAAACCCTCCACGAATCGACGGTAATACCCTGCCAAACCAAGAAAACTCTAGATCTCAGTAGCTGAAGACGGCTTGTCCAACTCTGCACTGCTTCAATCTTCTTTGGGTCTACCTTGATCCCCTCACTCAACACCACATGACCCAAAAACGCTACCGAATCAAGCCAGAATTTACACTTTGAAAATTTTGCATACAATTTATTTTCTCTCAAGGTCTGAAGAAAGCTACTCAGGTGCTGCTCATGATCCTCTCGGCTTCGGGAGTACACCAAGATGTCGTCAATAAATACAATGACGAATGAGTCAAGATAGGGCTGGAATACACTGTTCATCAAGTGCATGAATATTGTTGGGGCGTTGGTCAACCTAAATGACGTCACAAGGAACTCATAATGACCATACCGAGTCTTGAAGGCAGTTTTCGGAATATCCGGCTCCCGAATCTTTAACTGATGATAGCCTGACCGCAAATCAATCTTTGAAAACACTCTAGCACCCTGTAGCTGATCAAATAGGTCATCATTGCATGGCAATGAATACCTATTCTTCACAGTAACCTTGTTCAACTATCGATAATCAATACACATGCACATAAAACCACCCTTCTTCTTTACAAACAAGACTGGAGCACCCCAAGGTGACACACTGGGCCGAATGAAGCCCTTATCAAGCAACTCTTGCAACTGCTCATTTATCTCCTTTAACTCCGCTGGGTCCATACAATATGGTGGAATAGAAATGGGCTAAGTTCCCGGCAATAAATCAATACCAAAATCGATATCCCTATCGGGCGGCATGCCCGGAAGGTCCGCCGAAAATACATCTGGATAATCCCTCACTATCAGAACTGACTCAATAGTAGGAGTATCAATACTAACATCTCTCACAAAGGCTAGATATGCCTCACATCCCTTCCCAACCATCCGATGTGCCTTAAGTAAAGACACCACCCTGCTAGGAACATAATCGCCAACGTCCACTCCAACCGCGGTAAACCTAGCATAGCCATCGTCACCGTCTTAGCGTAACAATCAAGAATAGCATGACAGGGAGATAACATAAAAATGTACCATACTGAGCAACAATAGGTTAGCTCTAGTCTCAAAAACAACTAGAACAACTAAACACGACCGATACACACGATCAATAACAATAAAATCTCCCACTAGCGTGGACATATAGAAAGGAGAACTCAAGGAATCATGGGATATACCCAAATATGGAGAAAAGTAAGATGATACATATGAATAAGTGGAGCCTGTATCAAATAGACTGATGCATCTCTATGACAAACCGGAACAATACCTGTGATAACTGAATTGGATACAACCGCCGCCATCCTAGTAGGAAAAGCATAGCATCTGGCCTGGCCTCCCCCTCTAGGGCGACCCCTACCCGCCCGACCTCCACCTCTAGATGGTTGTACAGATGGAGTGGCAATTGGTGCGGTAACCACGGCCTCAGAAGCCTGGGGGCCCTATGGAATACCTGGAGCCTGAGTAGTCTGTGGAGGTACAACCCTCCTGAGTCTGGGGCAGTCCCTCACCATATGACGAGTGTCACCACACTAAAAATAAGCTCTCCGAGGATGTGGCTGCTGAGACTGGCTCGGGCCTGGTCGGCTGGACTGACCGCTGAAAGCACCCCATGTAGGAGGTACACTAGATAGTGGCGGTGCATACTAGGCAACCTGAGACTTGGGAGTAGCCAGAATACTGCTAAAAGCTGGGAGTGCTAAATGAACAGGGTGGATCATATAGCCTCTACCATGACGAGCTGCAACTAGAGCATGGGAACCACTATATGTGCCATAATCTCGAGGCCTCTTGGCCTCCCTCTCCTCTCTCTCCCAGACCCACCTACCCTCCAATCTCCGAGTGATCTCCACAACCTGCTGGTATAGGGTATCAGTCTCCAGCTCTCAAGCCATGCTAAATCTAATACTATGGTTGAGCCCTTCGATGAATTGGCGGACTCGCTCTCTGACTGTGGAGACTAAAGCTGGAGCATGTCTGGACAACTCGCTGAATCTGATTGTATACTCTGATATGGTCACAGCACCCTGGCACAACTGCTCAATCTTCGCACGCCATGCATCATGAAGGCTCTGGGGAACAAACTCCCTCATGAACATCTCTGAGAACTGAGCCCATGTGAGTGAAATTGCCTCGGCCGGGCTACCCAACGCATACGCTCGCCACCACTGATAAGCCGCTTTCTTAAGTTGGCACGTAGTGAAAGCAACCCCACCCGAACTCCACAACACACATAGTACGGAGGATACAATGGTACTCCTCAACAAAACCTTGTGCATCCTCTACAGCTAGGCCGCTGTATATACCTCTCGAGCCTGATCTGCTTCTCCTCAAAAGTTGCTGCGCTAACCTCGGGCGGAACTGGGATGACCGACTACACTAGTATGACCTCTGGGACCTGGACAACATGGACCCGCTGCTTTGGGGTATGGGCAGCGGGAGTTTGTGCTTCTCCCCTGGCCTGAGATGTGGCAGGAGCAAGTGAAATCAACCCCGCCTGAGCTAAAGTGCCAAACATGCTCAAATATTGCGCGAGAGTCTCCTGAAGTGGAGAGATAGTAACAGGCGTCTCAGGTGTATGCTCTCCAACTGGAGCTACGAGTGGTTCCTCTATAGCAGCGTGGGTAGGTGCTCTGGCTGCACCACGAGCCCGTCCTCGGCCTCTGTCCAGGACATGGCCTCTCGCGACTCTAGTAGGGGGCTCGGGTGTCTGATCATCAGATCCAGCTGTGTGTGTCCTCACCATCTGTGAGAAAAGAAAGACAGAGATTTAGAATTTCGAAGTCAACAAATTCGCATGATAAGAAAAGAAATGAAGTTTTTCCTAACAGTTTTATAGCCTCCCGAAGATAATTACAGGCACCTCCGTACTGATCCGCAAGAGTTTACTAAACATGTTTGTGACTCATAGCACCTATAAATCTAGAGCTCTGATTCTAACTTGTCACGACCCCAATTTTCCTCCGTAGGATATCGTGATGACACCTAGTCTCTAAGAATAGGTAAGCCTAACATACATGCAATATGAACAGAAGTAATAATTAAAGTCTCAAAACTCAACGACTAATATAAAGGAAATTTCGCAACTCAACATAAACAACTCCCCAAAATATGATGAATACAAGTCACAAACTCTACGAATAAGTACTGACCATCCCTATACAACAATGTTTCTATAAAAGGAAAGGAAATAAAGTAGACTAGATAGAGGGGGACTCCGAGGCCTGCGGACGTCGACAGATATACCTTGAAGTCTCCGAAGCTGAGCTCATCTCACTAGTACCTAGACTGGTAGGAGGTACCTGGATCTGCACAAAAAGATGTGCAGAAGAGTAGCATGAGTACTCCACAATGGTACCTAGTAAGTTCCAAGCTAACCTCAGTGGAGTAGTGACGAGGTCAGGTCAAGGCCCTATTGGAATGAATAAGAAATTGAACAAGTGTATAACAGTGAAATAATGATAACAATAGAAGTGAGACAATAAAGAAATACATCGAGTATAGCTACACTAAACTAAGGTAAAAAATGCATCACTGAAGAAAACAAAGAATGCTATGACACGGAACAAAACAACAAAACACAAATGAAGTAATAGAAAGTATCAAAAAGAGTCACTACCGAGGTACCACATCATAGCCTCAAATTACAAATCAATTCACAATCTTTCCTTATATCACCGCGAGAGCCTTGCATTTAGTTTTGAAAATCATTTTTTCAAAATAGCTTCCCGTGTTTTAGCCCACCTTATTACACCGCATGGGTTCAAGTAGTTCCCCTACTAGCAACACGCGTATCAAGCCCACCTTATCTCACCGCAACCCTACCACCGCATGCGTATCAATATCACAACGTATCACAAATCGCACCTCAAGTACCCAATATCACAACTTGCCAAAGAAATCAACAATAACAATGTTTTCACAGTAAATAACCCATATCTCAACCACAATGTACACAAGAGTCTCAACAATAACAACCGAAAGTAAATAACTCAACAAAAATAATATTTCACAATTTCACAACTTTGTCTCAATTCAAATCACGACCCTTATAACTCAATACCAATTTCCAGTTTTCAACAACAAGATATTCCAAGAATAACAACTTCAAGTAAAGAACTCTACAGTTCAATGATGAATAGGGAATAGAGGAAACACTAACTTCAACTAATCATGTAAAGACAATTAACAAGTAAGAGATAAGACAAGTAGAGCATGTGAAGATAGACTAATAATGAAGAATATAACATGTTACGGTAACTCAATTAAGGCATGAAAGGAATCTACAAAGCTAAAACCGGTCAATTTTCATATTTAACCCGTGTACACACTCGTCACCTTCCGTACACGGCTTTCACATATCACAATTAACACAAACCAACACCAATCCTAAGGGGTAATTCCCCACACAAAATTAGGTAAGACACTTACCGCAAAACACGCTACTCAATCCACTAGTAGGCCTTTTCCTTAATTATCCAACTCCGAACGGTTCGAATCTGACCAAAACAACTTCATACCATAAATATAAACTATAGAAAACTATTTTGAACAATAAAGTTACAATCTTTACAAAGAAACAAAAAGTCAACCCGGGCCCGCGTCTCGCAATAGACCAAAATTATAAAAATCCGAATACCCATTCGATAACGAGTCTAACCATACAAGAATTACTCAAATCTAACCTCAAATCGCCTTTCAAAACCCCAAAATCTAGTCTTGGAAGTTTTCACAAATTTTTCCCAAATTTCCAACTCAAATCACTAACTAAATGATGAAAATAATAATGGATTCGTGTAATATAACCAAAACCGAGTTAGAATTACATACCCCAATGATTTCCTTGAAGAATCCTTGAAATATCACCACAAACTGAGCTCTCTAGTTCCAAAAATGCAAATGAGATCAAACCCTCGAAATAATCCCTATTTCTGCCCAGCGATTCCGCTTCTGCGACCAGGAGGTATGCTTCTGCGGAACCACTCCTGCCAAAAAATGAAGCGCACCTGCTGTAACGACCCGACTTGTCGTTTTAAGAATTTATGCCTCGTTCAGTGGCTTAAGGTCTCGATAAATTTCGTGATATGTATTATGACCCGTGGGTGTGGTCGAATTTGATTTTCGAAATTTAATTAAAAGAACAATTCTTATTTAGAAGCTTAAATGGAAAGAGTTGACCAGAGAGTTGACTTTTGAGTAAATGACCCCGGAATGGAATTTTGATGATGGAAATAGCTTCGTATGATGATTTCACACTTAGGCGTATGTTCGGATTTGGATTTGGAAGTCTGTAGGACAATTCAACATATTTTGGCAAAAGTTGGAAAAAATAAGATTTTGGAAAAGACCGACCGAAGGGTGAATTTTTGATAACGAGGTCGGATTTCGATTTCGGAAATGGGAATAGCTCCCTTACATCAATTATGACTTGTGTGCAAAATTTGAAGTTATTCCGGATTAATTTAACACATTTCGGCGCAAAATATAGAAGTTGAAAGATTTAAAAACTTATAATTCGATTCAATACGCGATTCGTAATTCCGACGTTGTTTGACGTGGTTTGAAGCATCGACTCCGTTCGTATTGCATGTGGGGACATGTTGGTATAATTTTTTGAGGTCTCGGGGGCCTCGAGCGAGTTTCGGATGGTTAAACGGATCAAAATTTGACTTGAAGGAACTGTTGGAAATCTGCCACTGGTGGAATCGCATCTGCGATGAAATTGATCGCAGATGCGCAATCGCAGATGCGAGATTTAAGTCGCAGAAGTGAAAGGAAAAGTCCTAGGCAGTGGCCGCATGTGCGCAAAATATCCCGCACATGTATGATCGCAGAAGCGGGCAGAGAAGGCGCAGAAGCGGAGGGGCATCGCAGGTGCGCATGAGGCATCGCAGAAGGAATTCCCGCAGAAGCAGAAAAGCTTCCGCAAATGCGATGGTCGACTAGGCAGTGCACTTCCGCAGAAGCGAGTTTTTACTCGCAAAAGCGAGCTCGCAGGTGCGACTAAAAGGTCCGCAGGTGCGAAACTGGGTAGAAATATAAGGATTGAACTTGGTCATTTTTGGCATTTCGTTTTGGAATTTTTGGAGCTCGGATTTGGGTGATTCTGGAGGGATTCTTCACACGCTTGGTTGGGGTAAGTGCTATATATCCTAAAGTGATTATACTTCATGAATCTACGATTATATTATCGTTTAATTCGGATTTAAATAGAAGAAATCAAGATTTTTACAAAATCTTCCAAAAACAAAAATTTAAGATTTGGAGGTCGAGTTGTTATTGGAATTCGATAAAATTAGTATGGTTGAACTCGTATCGGAATGGGTGTTCGGATTTCATAAAAATTATATCGGGTTCCGAGGGGCGGGCCCCACGTTGACTTTTTGGAATAAATTTTTAAGTCGACGTATTATTACACGGAATTGTTTCTGATGAATTTTAATGGTGTTATACAATTAATTTGGATAGATTTGAGCTGTCCGGAGGTCAATTCAAGCAAAAAGACAATTTTAGAATATCGGCATAACTTCAAAGAGGTAAATGTCTTGCTTAACCTCGAGTGGGGGAAATTACCCCTTAAGTATCGAGTCTTATGTGCCATTTGTGAAATGTGAAAAGCCGTGTACGCGAGGTGATGAGTACGTACTCAGCTTATATGTGTAAGTTTTATTGAGTTAAAATCTTGAGCATATTGTGTGGTAAATTGGGTAATTATTGGTATATATTTAATCATCTATTTGTCGTGCCTAAATCCTTGTTGTTGTTGTATCTGTTGTTATATGACAATTTGATATGATTATTACTTGATTATTTATGTAATTTTGTGAATTTGTTGGTTTGATAATTATTGGAATTAAATTTCAGTATGGATTTTTCCTCTACAAATAATTAATTAAATGAGCTTAAGAAGAGGTGTTTATATAATTATTAAAAAAAATTAAATTTAATGAAGACTTTGCTTTATGTTTAGCAGTTTCTATCTCTATTGGTTGTTTTGGGTGTTGTACACATTGTGTGGAGCCTTTGTCTATAGGAGCTATAAGGGTGGAAATAAGAGCGATAAGGGTGGCTATTATCAGGGACGATATGTGATGATGTGGGGTTGTGGTGTTGATGATTTTCATGTGATGTTGTAAATTTTTTATGTTTATTTTTATATCTTGTGCAATTTGTCTTTTTGTTGGTAAATTGATAACAATCTGATTTATGTTGAAATTGAGAGCCTATGGCTATGGCCAGACGGATTATAAAATGAAATGTGGGCACGAGGTGCCGTGAGTAAATAATGAGGATATTTGGCACGTGAATTATCCATGCAGTTGAAATATGAAATGTGGGCACGAGGTGCTGTGATGAAATGATAATGATATTTGGCACGTGAGTTGTCCGTGCAGTTGTGATATGAAATGAGGGCACGAGGTGCCAGAAAAATATGATGATTTAATTCTGGGCATGAGGTGCCGTGGAAACATGAAAAATGGGCTGAGACCCGTGTTTATAAAAAATGTGAAAATGGGCTGAGACCCGTATTTTTATGATTATGAAATGAGGTGTCACATGGTGACTTTTAATTGAAAGAATTATATTCAAAAATATTTATTTGGAAGAATTTTTACTTAGAAAGTATTATATGAAAGATATTTATTTGAGGAAATTATATTTGAAAAGATTTATTGAAAGAATTATATTTGAAAAATAATTATTTGAGAAAATTATATTTGAAAGAGAATTATCTGGAAGAATTATATGTGAAAGATATTTATTTGAAGGACTTGATTTAATTGGGTGTAATTGCACTTATTAATTGTTGAGCGATATTAATGGTATTCTTGTTGTCTGCTGTGCATATCATTGGTTGTTTCATGTTGCCATGTTGTTATTTGTTTCCTATTATCTTGTATATTATATTGCACAGGTTATTAGACTAGTGAGTGTCTTGACTGTACCTCGTCTCTACTCCATTGAGGTTAGTCTTGATACTTACTGGGTACCGACCGTGGCGTACTCATACTACACTTCTGCAATTTTTTTGCAGTGCCAGGTATTGAAGATAACGAACTTGAGCAGAGTTAAAGCGGGATCGTAAGGATTCAAGGTAGAGCTGCTTGGTCGTCACAGTCCCTTGGAGTCTTTTCATTTCATTGTACTGTTAACTTGTAATCAAACAGTATTGTATATTCGGTCCTCGTGATCATTTTATGTATTCAGTTAGAGTTCGTGACTCAGTATTACCAGTCTTGGGAGGTTGTACATTCATGTATTGTAATTATTTCCGCTGTCAGTTTTGATTATTTATTTAATTCAAAAAATAAAAATGGCTCCAAATATGTAATGAAAATCGGCTTACCTAATCTTAGAGACTAGGTGCCATCACGACTCCTGTGGTGGGACCTGCACGTGCCACTCAAACCAGCCGCTCCGCTTCTGCGAGATAACAACCATCTGCGCACGCACGCCTGCTGAGGAAATGACGCACTTGCGACCAATGCCCGCTCATGCGCTTCCTTCTATCGCAGAAGCGACTTCGCTTTTGCGGAGACCTTCCCGCTTCTGCGATCCCAGCGTCCCCCACTCACTAATGAACCTGCACTCCTAAGGCCGTATTTGGGTATCGCACCTGTAGCCACACCCATTGCAGGTGCGATCACACCAGAAGTAGCAGTGCTTCAGCAATGCTTAAGGTCCAAAATTGTTCCGGATTCAATCTGAATCACACCCGGGGTCCTCCGGAGCCCGTCCGAATATACCAACAAGTTCCAAAACACATAACAGACCTACTCGAGGCCAAAATCACATCAAACAATATCGATTCTACGTATCGCAACCCAATTCAAGCCTGTTGAAACTATGAACTTCCGAATTCCAAAACTAATGTCGATTTATACCGAAACAACTCCGATTGACTTCAAATTTTGCACACAAGTCATAAATGACATGACAGACCTATTTCAACATCCGAAATCAAAATCCGACCCTGATATCAATAAAGTCAACTCTCGGTCAAACTTTCCAACATTTCAAACCTTTAACTTTCAAATTTTTGCCAATTCACGCCGAAATGTCTTGCGCACCTCCAAATCAGCATATGTACATGCTTTTAAGTCCAAAATCAATATATGGAGCTATTGGAACTATCAAAACTCTATTCCGGAGTCGTCTACACAAAAAACAAATTACGATCAACTTTTTCAGCTTAACGCTCCAACTTAAGGATTAAGTGTCTCCATTTCACTTTGAAACTCACCCGAGCTTGTCAATCTGTATCCCATTCTTCAGGTATAGTTTTCTTTGATCACAGATCGACAGGTGATCCGTCCTAACGTTCTATTCTTTCTTTCTGCAATTCCATTAGATTGCAGTGAGCAAGGGACAATTATTTGGTGAATAATATCATTTTTCAAACATATTGTTTTAAAGAGATTCATACTTGCCACCCCTATTACTTTATAGAGCCAACCGCATAAAATATTATTTGTGTCATGACACAACCAGAATTAGTAATCGATGAAGTTTTTAATCTTCAAACTGAGCAATATTTGATATAACCAGATCTAATAAATGGTGAAGTTTTTAATCTTCAAACCGAGTAATATATGACACAATTAAATTTAATAAACGGTGAAATTTTTAATCTTCAAATCGTGTTATAAATTAGAGTAGAAAATCACTAAGATTTTAATCTCCAAAACGAGTAGAAAGTCACTTAGACTTTAATCTCAACAAACGAGTAGAAAATTACACAAATTTAATTTTCTTTTCAAATGGTTTTCCAACTAAATCATTGTAGCCTCTACATATTTCAACAGTTTGATATATTTTTCTTATCAAACTACCATATGTATATTTTTAATAATCCAAACTAATATACATACTCACTCCGTTTCAATTTATGTGAACCCATTTGACTGGGCACGGATTTAAAGAAAAGAGAGAAGACTTTTAAACTTGTAGTGTAAAATGAGGCACATATATTTTGTGTGGGTATAAATCATTACATAAAGTTAAATTGTTTCCAAATAAGGAAAGATGTCATTCTTTTTGGCACGGACTAAAAAGAAAATAGGTTCACATATATTGAAACGGAGGGAGTATAAAATATCATATTCATGAACTCAAAACGATTTTCAAGTATTAATGTAAGCCTCACTTATGTCTTACAACTTTGAAAATAATCTTCCAACTAATTCATGCATACTACCAAATAGTTTTTTTATTTGTTCAAAAGAATAATAAAATTAAACGCAAACACATGTTATTCTTAATCATGCATATAATTCTAGGTTTATAATTTGAGATCATCCCATAATAATTATCTATCCTAACCATATGTAGAAACTGAATTTCATAAATTACGTAGGATAAGAAATCAATTAAAAATGAGTCAAGTAAAGAAATCATAACCCAATTTTTCCACCGTCTCTTTGAATCGTCACCTCGTAGTTGGATTCTTCTGTTTCCTCTGCCAAATGCATACTATCATTATACCTTTCATATCCTATAAAATTTCCAGACACCAACTTGAACAAGTTGCTGAAGTGTCAGACTCAATTTTATTTGAAGAAGGAAGCACCGATTTCGGAAACAATGGATTAAAAATGGAACTGGTTATTGCTTTTTTGCCATTACAATTAGTGAGTCTGTTAATATAATTCTTATCCTCCCGTTGATGTCAGACGTTGCACCATAAAGTTTGATGAAACACAACATGGCCAAGCATCTTTCTATGTGCTGTGCTTTAAACTGGAATTCTCATTCCTTTCTTGGCTTCTTTAGTTATTTCAACATTGCCCTCACACCAAAGACCGCCAGTTCTGTATTCATAACCCTTCATGGTTTCTTCCAGAGTAGAAAAGACAAGTATAATTCCATTTTGTTTAATTTGTTGAAATTTTCCACATTTGGAATTGGGTTGCACATTAAATTCCTTAATGTCTATTTAAGGAAAATAAGCTAGAGAAAATCTCACTTTATACATATTAAGCCCAAACTATTTAGGGAAAACTATAGTGCCCACACAATCCAAAATAATTACTAGTAATTACCCGTATGAAAGTTTATTACAAAAACTACCTATTCGGCTAAAATATTTTACCCGGCCTACCTAACCCTTTTTCCCTTTTACTCCATTCCCTTTCCCCTTTAAAGTGAAAAGTCCCAGAGCTTTCTCATTTGATAGAGTACGAAATCCAGATGACCCTGTCATTTATCATGTAATCTCATCACTTTTCTGTCAAAATCCCATGCTTTCTTGGATTTGCATTTCGTGTTTTTTTGCTTGAATTAAAATTTTATAGATTTTCTTAAAGTCTTCAAATCCACCATTCAAGGACCTTGAAACTTGAAATTCATATAATGAGTTTGTTGAGTTTGTAGCTGTTCTGATATGATATCACCTGGAGTTTGTTTGAAATGTTGATTAGGGGTTGTGGCGAAAGCTTGGGACAAGTCGATGGAGATTTTGCAGTGGAGTTGTGAAATTTTGGTTGAAATTAAGTTAAACTTGCGAATGAGACTAATTCGTACTGTATACCAAAGTGATATACTTATATATCAGTTTGGTATCATATAAGACAAAGCTCTTTTTTGAAGTAACGAACTAGTCCTCTATTGTACTATGTCAGTATGTGATATATACCATGTGGATAATATAGAGGATTGAGGAGTATTTTTAAGAAGAAGTGATTTAGTCCTCTATGATATCCTATCAGTATATATAATATACCAGATTGGTATCATCGAGACTCAATTTGGATTAAAGTTGAGTTGAACTGGAAAAGAAGAATTTGTATTGTATACTAAAATGATATACTATATACAATTTTGGGTATACAGTTCTTTCTAGTGGAATATTGTTACAGTATAATAACAAAATGATATACCGCTATGGTATCACAATATTTCAGCAGAAACTTGAATAAAAACACATTTACCCAATAGTATACTGCTACGGTATCATAATATACCGTAAGAGTATATAGTTATACTACAATAATATACTATAATAGTATACATATATACCGAAATAATATACTATAATAATATGTAATTTTTCAGCAAAATTTAAATTAAAACACAGTTACCTAACAATATACTGCTACTGTATCACAATATATGTTAAGAGTGTACTATAATAGGGTATATAGTTATACTGCAGCAGTATACTATAATAGTATACATATATACTGAAATGTTATGTGGGTAGGGTTGCGTAATTAGATTATGTGACAACTGATATTATTTCAGTTTAATAATTGAATATAAATAAAAATTAAACTCTTTGCGTACAATTGTATACCATGTTGGTATAGCTATATACTATACATGTATCATATGTTAGCTGGAACATTTTTTGGTTGTATAGCTACATTTAATTGGTACACTATTTGATTTTTCTTTATTAATAGTAGAATAATACAGTATCTTGATTTTTTTTAATTTTTCTTTATGCATGTGTATTATATAATCATTTTGATTTTTTCTTTATGCGTTTGTTTTATATAATAGTATTATAGTACAATATCTTGAAATACATTCTTATATTAATATGTGATACACTATTTTTTGATTTTTCTCATTATGCATGTATATTATGTAATAGTAGTATAGTCATATATAGTTGCCTGGAATTAATTAGCAGAACTGTATACCCTATTGGTATAATTATATGTCATATTGGTATCATATGGTAGTTGGAATATTGTTTTGGTTTTTTTAGCTGCACTATTAAGTGAATTCTATTCTGAAATGATTTATATGATCATGTTTTGCTGTGTTGGATTTTCTTCTCCTATGGACATAGATTTTGTGTATTATGTAATAGTTTTTATAGTTATATGCAGTTGTTGGAACGGCCCCGTACAACTAATATAATGACCCGGCCGGTCGTTCTGAGAGTTATAGCCCCGTTTACTCTATTTCTACTTATTTTTGTCTTCTTCAGCTATATTATGATATATCGGGTTAGTTGGTTCGGGTTCGGAGTGGTTTCAGAGTGAATTGAAACACTTAGTCTCTTTATTAGAAGCTTAAGTTGGAAAAGTCAACCAAATGTTGACTTATGTGTAAACGACCTTGGATTTGAATTTTGATGGTTTCTTAGCTCCGTTAGATGATTTCAGACTTAGGAGCGCGTCCGAATATGATTGGGAGGTCCGTAGTGGAATTAGACTTCAATTGGCGAAAGTTAGAGTTTTGGCGATTTTGGCCGGTAGTGAAAATTTTGATATCGAGGCTAGATTGGATTTTTGGAAGTTGGAGTAGGTTCGTGGTGTCATTTCAGACTTGTGTGCAAAATTTGAGGTCATTTAGACGTGGTTTGTAGGTTTCGACGTCGTTTGTGGAATTCGGAAATTTCAAAGTTCATTTGGCTTGAATCCGTGTGTAATTCGTGTTTTTGGTGTTGTTGAAGGTGATTTGAAGGTTCGACTAAGTTCGTATGAGGTTATGGGATGCGTTGGTATGTTTGGTTGAGGTCCCGAGGGCCTCGGGTGAGTTTAGGGTGGTTAACAGATCATTCTTGGCCTTGGTGAGATTGCTGATATCTACTGCTGTATTCTTTTGGTTTCCTATTCGCGATCGCGAGTGGGCTCTCGCGTTCGCGAAGAGTGTTTTCTGAGTGGTGAATTTTTGTTCTACGCGTTCGCGAAGGAGAGAACACGAACGCGAAGGTGTGGTCTGCGTGTGCATCACGAACGCAGGAGAAGGGTCGCGTTCACGAAGAGGAGTGAGGCAGTTGGGGACCCTATGTCCTTGTTCTACGTGTTCGCGTGGTGGTGGTCACGTTAGCGAAGGTCTGAGCTAGTAAAGCATCACGTTCACGAGGCATGTGTCGCGTTCGCGAAGAGTAAAATGGTGAGGCAGTCAAGTTGGTCTACACGAACGCGAGAGGACGGTCGTACTCGCGAAGGGTAAAATCTGGGCAGATAGTGTTAAATTCAAATCGAGGGTTTGAGCTTATTTTTCATATTTTGAGCAAGAGATCACGGATTTGGGCGATTCTTGAAGGACATTTCGCGGAGTTGATTGGGGTAAGTGTTTCTCACTTGGTGTTGGTTAAATTCCATGATTATATCTTGTTTTTTATCATCTAAATTATGATTTGGGGTAAACATTTGGGGAAAAGTGGAAGAGTTCTTGATATGGAATTTTGAGATTTTGAAGGGGGTTATGTTGTCGGATTTGAGTAAATTTGGTATGATTAGACTTGTGAGTGAATGGGCTTTCGAGTTTTGTGACTTTTTGTTAGAATTTGAGACGTTGGCCCAATTTTGAGCCGATTTCGGATTTTGGCGATAATTTGGTATTTTTCTTGTGGAATTGATCCATTTAGCCTATATTGATCGTATTGTATTACTTGTGGCAAGATTCTAGATGTTTGGAGGCCGGTTTGAGAGGCAAGGGCATTGCGGAGTAGAGATTTGCTCGGATTGAGGTAAGTAACGATTGTAAATCTGGTCCTGAGGGTATGAAATCCCAGAATTTTGTATCATTTTACTATTTGGAGGTGGCACACATACTAGGTGACGGGCGTGTGGGCGTGCACCGTTGGGGATTGTGACTTGGTCTATCCCGGATCAACTGTAAAGTTGAATAGTTTGTTGAAACTATATGATTCTTATGTGTTTTAGAAAGAATTTCTGTAAATCAGGTTGGATGCCATGTTTATGCCTTATGCTAGTGTTGTTTGGACCCTTAGAGGTCTTTTCTTTCTATCCGCTCATTGTTTTTGATTGAAAATCTATACTCAGTCATGTTTATACATATTTACATCATAACTCAGTCTCTATTACTCTATTTTGATGCATCATATAAATGTTGTTTGGGCTGAATACTTTGTTTTTTCTGAGAGCCCGAGAGGTTTATGAAATATACTTGCATCTAGCTCGTCACTACATCTCAACCTTTATTTACTGCTGTTACTTATTGAGTTGGTGTACTCATGTTACTCCCTGCACCTTGTGTGCAGATCCAGGCATTTCTGGCCACAGTAGCGGTTGTTGATATATTCAGTGGCGGATCATCGAAGATAGCAAAGTAGCTGCCTGGCGATTGCATCCTGTTTTTCTCCTTCCTTATCTTCCCCTTAGTTGTATTAGTTTTTCCCGGACTATGATAGTCTTGCTGTTATCAGACAGTTTGTAGTAGTTGCTCATGACTTAGTAGCACCCCGATGTCGGGCTATCTTTTCTGTATTTTATTTTTATTTTGGTTTGAACTCTTTAATGAAGATTCTAGTAAAGTAAAGCTTTGACTTATCTTTTAAATAAATTATTGATGTGTTTTTGAAATGTGTCGGCTTTCCTAGTACCACGATAGGCGCCAACACGACGGGTCAGGTTTTGGGTCGTGACAAGTTGGTATCAGAGCTTGGGTTAAAGGAGCCACTCTAGAGTCTGTACACACCCCTAGTGAGCGCAGGTACCTACTAAGTGCGAGTGCCGAGTGCTGAGTGACTGGGAGGCATAAGTGATGGTGAGGTCTTCCCGAGGGGTTGTATACGAGTAATTGTGAGGTTTGGCCGATGGGCTATATATGAGTGATGTTGCCCGATGGGCTGATTTTGATTTCATTATTTTTGCTCACCTTTGCATTGAGACTTTGTTTGAAAACTATTGAAAGATGTCTTTAAATGATTTTACTGGAACTGGATTTAAAAGAGATGACTTGATTCAAACTCTGGTTTTTAAAGCATGTTGTACTTTACAGAATTTTTGTGGTATGAACTATACTTGCATCTAGCTCGTCACTACTTCTCAACCTTTATTTACTGTTGTTACTTACTGAGTTGATGTACTCACATTACTCCCTGCATCTTGTGTGCAAATCCAGGCATTTCTGGCCACGGTAGAGGTTGTTGATAGATTCAGTAGCGGATCATCGGAGATAGCAATGTAGCTGCCTGGCGATCGCAACCCTGTATTTCTCCTTCCTTATCTTCCCCTTAGTTGTATTAGTTTTTTTCGGACTATGCTAGTCTTCATATTATCAGACAGTTTATAGTAGTTGCTCATGACTTAGTGACACCCGATGTCGGGCTATCTTTTCCACATTTTATTTTTATTTTGGTTTGAACTCTTTAATGAAGATTCTAGTAAAGTAAAGCTTTGACTTATATTTTAAATGAAATATCTATGTGTTTTGGAAATATGTCGGCTTGCCTAGTACCATGATAGGCGCCATCATGACGGGTTAGGTTTTGGGTTGTGACAAGTTGGTATCAGAGCTTAGGCTAAAGGAGCCCCTCCAAACTATGTACACACCCCAGTGAGCGCAGGTACCTACTGAGTGCAAGTGCCGAGTGCTGATTGACTGGGAGGCATGAGTGATGGTGAGGTCTGCCCGAGGGGATGTATACGAGTGATTGTGAGGTTTTCCCGAGGGGCTGTATATGAAATGTTGCCCGATGGGCTGATTATGATTTCATTATTTTTGCTCACCTTTGCATTGAGACTTTGTTTGAAAACTGTTGAAAGATGTCTTTAAATGATTTTACTGGAACTGGATTTAAAAGAGCTGATTTGATTCAAACTCTAGTTTTTAAAGCATGTTATACTTTACAGAATTTTTGTGATATGAACTATACTTACATCTAGCTCGTCACTACTTCCCAGCCTTTATTTACTGCTGTTACTTACTGAGTTGGTGTACTCATGTTACTCCATGAACCTTGTGTGCAGATCCAGGCATTTCTGGCCACGGTAGCGGTTGTTGATATATTCAGTAGCGGATCATCGGAGATAGCAAGGTAGTTGCCTGGCGATCGCAACCCTGTGTTTCTCCTTCCTTATCGTCCCCTTAGTTGTATTAGTTTTTCTCGGACTATGCTAGTCTTGATGTTATCAGACAGTTTGTAGTAGTTGCTCATGACTTAGTGACACCCCAATGTTGGGCTATCTTTTTCGCATTTTATTTTTATTTTGGTTTGAACTCTTTAATGAAGATTCTAGTAAAGTAAAGCTTTGACTTATCTTTTAAATGAAATATCGATGTGTTTTGAAAATGTGTCGACTTGCCTAGTACCACGATAGGCGCCATAACGACGGGTTAGGTTTTGGGTCGTGACAAGTTGGTATCAGAGCCTAGGTTACATAGGTCTCACAAGTCATGAGCGAGTTTAGTAGAGTTTTGCGTATCGGTCGGAGACGTCTGTACTTATCTTCGAGAGGATGCAGAACATTTAGGAAATTTCACATTCTTGGATTCTTGTCGTGCGAATCTGTCTATTCTGGTAACTAAAATTCTGTTGTTTCATTCTCTCATAGATGGTGAGGACTCATACTACCGGTCAGGATGGACAACCACCAGTACCACCAGCCAGGGCCATGAGAGGCCAAGGTCGCGGTAGAGGCCGCAGTAGGGGCAGAGGTACAACCCACACAACAGCTGGGGCAGTACTTGCAGATCCACCAGTTGCCCCAGATCAGGATTAGATTCCAGTTGTTGATGCCCTAGCTCAGGCACCGCCTGTGCCTATTATGATTCCAGGCCTTCAGGAGGCCCTAGCTCAGATTCTGACAGCATGTACCGGCCTTGCTCAGGCGGTCTCTATCTCGACGGTCGTAGCCACTTCTTAGGCCGGGGGAGGCACTCAGACTCCCGCCGTTCGCACACCCGAGCAGGTTATTCAAGGACTCCAGACACCGGGGGCACCACCAGCCCAGCCGGTTGCAGCTGCTGAGGACTATATGGTTCCTGCTATGCCTGAGGATGATCAACATAGGTTGGAGAGGTTTGGGAGACTCCAGCCTCCACCCTTCAGTGGCACAGAGAGAGAGGATGCCCATGACTTCTTGAACAGGTGTCAGAGGATACTCCATACAGCTAATATTCTGGAGACTTGTGGGGTCTCATTCACTATTTTTCAGTTTTCCGGGGCTGCACTCAGATGGTGGGAGACTTACGAGAGACGTAGGCCTGCTGGCGCAACACCCCTTACTTGGCAGCAGTTCTCCATGGTCTTTTTGGAGAAGTTCGTGCCTCAGTCCCGCAGAGAGGAGCTACGTAAGAAGTTTGAGCAGCTTCGCTTGGGTGATATGTCTGTGACACAGTATGAGATGCATTTCTCGGAGTTGGCCCGTCATGCTATCTGGTTGGTTCCCACAGATAGGGAGAGGATCAGGAGGTTTATAGATGGCCTCACTTATCAGTTGCGATTTCTTATGACCAGAGAGAGAGTGTCTGGTGCTACTTTTGATGAGGTTATCGACATTACTTGTCAGATTGAGATGGTTCGCGGTCATGAGAGGGTTGAGTGGAGCGGTTCTATAGACTATATTCCCAGTAGAGTGATTTCATACTTGAAGGCTCAGCGGATGGTTGAGAAGGGTTGCTTATCTTATTTGGCTTTTGTGAGGGATGTTAGTGCAGAGGTCCCTGCTATTGATTATGTTCCTGTGGTGCGTGATTTTTCGGATGTGTTTCCTGTAGACCTACCGGGCATGCCGCCTGACAGGGATATTGACTTCGGTATTGATTTGGTGAAGGGCGCTCAACCTATTTCTATTTCACTATATCGTATGGCACCGGTGGAGTTGAAGGGACAACTTTAGGAACTCCTTGATAATGGGTTTATTTGGCCTAGCGTGTCACCTTGGGGTGCACCGGTTCTATTTTTAAAGAAGAAAGATGGTTCTATGAGGATGTGCATTGCCTAAAGGCTGTTGAACAAGGTCACAGTCAAGAACAAGTATCCTTTGCCTCGTATTGATGATTTATTTGACCAGTTTCAGGGGGCGAGGGTATTCTCTAAGATTAATTTGAGGTCCGGTTATCACCAGCTAAAGATTCGGGATTTGGATATTCTTAAGACACCCTTCAGGACCCGATATGGCCATTATGAGTTCTTAGTGATGTCTTTTGGGCTGACCAATGTCCTAGCAACATTCATGCATTTGGTGAATAGTGTATTCCAGCCCTATTTGAACTCACTCATTATTGTATTCATTGATGACATCCTGGTGTACTCTCATAGCCAGGAGGAGCATGCTCATCATCTGAGGATTGTATTACAGAGATTGAGGGAGGAGAAGCTTTATGAAAGGTTCTCCAAGTGTGATTTCTGACTCGGTTCAGTAGCATTCTTGGGGCACGTGGTGTCCAGTGAGGGTATTCAGGTGGATCCAAAGAAGACAGAGGAGGTGCAGGGTTGGCCTAGACCATCCTCAGCCACGAAGATTAGGAGCTTCCTTGGTTAGGCAGGCTATTACCGTCGCTTTGTGGAGGGATTTTCATCTATTACATCGCCCTTGACCAAATTGACCCAAAAGGGTGCTCCATTCAAGTGGTCGGATGAGTATGAGGAGATATTTTAGAAGCTCAAGACTGCTTTGACGACAACTCCAGTTGGTTTTGCCATCAGCTTCAAGTTCTTACATCGTATATTATGATGCCTCGAGGGTAGGTATTGGATGTGTTCTGATGCAGGAGGGTAGGGTGATTGCCTGTGCCTCACGCCAGTTGAAGACCCATGAGAAGAACTATCCTGTCCACGATCTTGAGTTAGCAACCATTGTTCACGCCTTGAAGATTTGGCGTCATCATTGGTATGGGGTTTATTGTGAGATCTATACTGATCACCGAAGTTTGCAGCATCTGTTTAAGCAGAAGGATTTTAATTTGCGTCAGAGGAGATGGTTAGAGCTTCTCAAGGACTATGATATCACTATTTTGTACCATCTGGGGAAGACCAATGTGGTGGCTGATGCCTTGAGTCGCCGAGCAGAGAGTTTAGGGAGTTTAGCATATCTCCTAGCAGTAGAGAGACCCTTGGCATTGGATGTTCAGGCCCTAGCGGGCCAGCTTGTCATATTGGATATTTCTGAACCGAGTTGAGTATTGGCTTATGTGGTCTCCAGGTCTTCTCTTTATGACCGTGTCAGGGAGCGTCAGTATGATGACCCCCACCTGCTCGTTCTTCAGGACAGGGTTCAACGAGGTGATGCCAGAGATGTGACTATTGGTGATGATGGCGTGTTGAGGATGCAGGGCTAGATATATGTGCCCAACGTAGATGGGCTTCGGGAGTTGATTATTGAGGGGACCCACAGCTCGCGGTACTCCATCCATTTGGGTGTCGCGAAGATGTATCAGGATTTGAGACAACATTATTGGTGGAGGCGGATGAAGAAGGTTATAGTTGGGTTTGTGGCTCGGTGTCTCAATTATCAGCAGGTTAAGTATGAACATCAGAGACCGGGTGGCTTTCTTCAGAGGTTAGAGATATCAGAGTGGAAGTGGGAACGGATCACCATGGACTTCGTAGTTGGGCTTCCACGGACTTCGAGGAAGTTCGATGCTATTTAGGTTATTGCGGATCGGCTGACCAAGTACGCACACTTCATTCCAGTTGGCACTACTTACTCTTCAGAGTGGTTGGCTGAGATTTACATCCGAGAGATTGTTCGCCTGCATGGTGTCCCAGTTTCCATCATTTCAGATATGGGCACTCAGTTTACATCGCAGTTTTGGAGGGCTGTGCAGCGAGAGTTGGGTACTCAGGTTGAGTTGAGCACAACTTTTCACCCTCAGATGGACGGCCAGTCCGAGTGCACCATTCAGATATTGGAGTACAAGTTACGCACTTGTGTCATTAACTTTGGGGGTTCATGGGATCAGTTTCTGTCGCTCGCAGAGTTTGCATATAACAACAATTATCAGTCGAGCATTCAGATGGCTCCGTACGAGGCTTTATATGGAAGGAGGTATAGATCTCCAGTAGGATGGTTTGAGCAGGGTGAGGCTAGGCTCTTAGGTACAGACTTGATTCAGGATGCATTAGATAAGGTGAAATTAATTCAGGAGAGTCTTCGCACGGCGCAGTCTAGGCAGAAGAGATACGCGGACAAGAAGGTCCATGATGTGTCTTTTATGGTTGAGGAGAAGGTTTTACTGAAGGTATCACCCATGAAGGGTGTTATGAGGTTTGGGAAGAGGGGCAAGTTGAGACCCCGGTTTATTGGGCCTTTTGAGGTGCTTCCGAGGATAGGGGAAGTGGCTTGTAAGCTTGCCTTTCCACCCAACTTATCAAGCGTGCATCCAGTGTTTCATGTTTCCATGCTCCGGAAGTATGTTGGATCGGCAGATACGGAAATTGAGGTCAAAGGATATAACTTCAGTGAAAGTGTAGTGGAGAGGTCAGCCTGTAGAGGAGGCCACCTGGGAGATCGAGCGGGATATGCAGAGCAGATATCCACACCTATTTGAGACTCCAGGTATGTTTCTAGACCCGTTCGAGGACGAAAGGTTGTTTAAGAGGGGGAGGATGTAACGATTCAGCCGGTCGTTCCGAGAGTTATAGCCCCGTTTCCCCCATTTCTGCTTCTTTTTGTATTTTTCAGCTATATTATGATATATCGGGTTAGTTGGTTTGGGTCCGGAGTGGTTTCAGAGTGAATTGTGACACTTAGTTTATTTATTAGAAGCTTAAGTTGGAAAAGTCAACCGGATGTTGACTTATGTGTAAACGACCTCGGATTTGAATTTTGATGGTTCCGTTAGCTCCATTAGGTGATTAGGCTTGAATTGGCAAAAGTTAGAATTTTGGCGATTTTGGCTGGCAGTAGAAATTTTGATATCGGTGTCATATTGGATTTTCGGAAGTTGGAGTAGGTTCGTGGTGTCATTTCAGACTTGTGTGCAAAATTTAAGGTCATTCGGACGTGGTTTGATAGGTTTCGGCATCGTTTGTGGAATTCAAAAATTTCTAAGTTCATTTGGCTTGAATCCATGTGTAATTCGTGTTTTTGGTGTTGTTGAAGGTAATTTTAAGGTTCGACTAAGTTCGTATGAGGTTATGGGATGCGTTGGTATGTTTGGTTGAGGTCCCGATAGCCTCAGGTGAGTTTCGGGTGATTAACAAATCCTTCTTGGCCTTGGTGGGATTGCTGAAATCTGCTGCTGCATTCTTCTGGTTTCCTCTTTCGCGATCGCGATTGGGCTCTCGCGTTCGTGAAAAGTGTTTTTTGAGTGGTGAATTTGTGTTCTACATGTTCGCAAAGGGGAGGACGCGAACATGAAGGTGTGGTTTCCGTGTGCATCGCGAACACAGGAGAAGGGTCCCGTTCGCAAAGAGGAGTGAGGCAGTTGGGGACCCCAGGTCCTTGTTCTACGCGTTCGCGAGGTGGTAGTCGCGTTCGCGAAGGTCTGAGCTAGTAAAGCATCACGTTCGCGAGGCATGCGTCACGTTCGCGAAGAGTAAAATGGTGAGGCAGTCAAGTTGGTCTACGCGAATGCGAGAGGACGGTCGCGTTCGCGAAGCGTAAAATCTCGGTAGACAGTGTTAAATTCAAATCAAGGGTTTGAGCTCATTTTTCATATTTTGAGCTAGAGATCACGGATTTGGGCGATTCTTGAAGGGAGTTTCGCGGAGTTGATTGGGGTAAGTGTTTCTCACTTGGTTTTGGTTAAATTCCATGATTATATTTTGATTTTTATCATCTAAAATGTGATTTGGGGTGAAAATTTGGGGGGAAAGTGGAAGAGTTCTTGAGATGGAATTTTCAGGTTTCGAAGGGGATTTTGTTGTCGGATTTGAGTAAATTTGGTATGACTAGACTCATGAGTGAATGGGCTTTCGGGTTTTATGACTTTTGTCAGATTTCGAGATGCGTGCCCAGGGGCCGGGTTTGAGTCGATTTCGGATTTTGGCTATAATTTGGTATTTTTCTTGTGGAATTGATCCCTTTAGCATATATTGATAGTATTGTATTGATTGTGGCTAGATTCGGGACGTTTGGAGGCCGATTCGAGAGGCAATGGCATTGCGGAGTAGAGATTTGCTCGGATTGAGGTAAGTAACAATTGTAAATCTGGTCCTGAGGGTATGAAACCCTGGAATTTTGTATCATTTTACTATTTGGAGGTGGCACACATGCTAGGTGACGGGCGTTTGGGCGTGCACCGTTAGGGATTGTGACTTGGTCCATCCCGTATCAACTGTAAAGTTGAATATTTTGTTGAAACTATATGATTCTTATGTGTTTTAGAAAGAATTTATGTAAATCAGGCTGGATGCCATGTTTAGACCTTATGCCAGTGTTGTTTTGACCCTTAGCGTTCTTTTCTTGCTATCCTCTCATTGTTTTTGATTGAAAATCTATACTCAATCATGTTTATACATATATACAGCATAACTCAGTCTCTATTACTCTATTTTGATGCATCATATAAATGTTGTTTGGGCTGAATACTTTATTTTTTTTAAGAGCCCGAGAGGCTGGAAAGGTTTATGACTGAGTGAGGCCGAGGGCCTGATTTGTGAGGATATTTATGGGATCGGGATACACGCCGCAACATGTTTGATATAGGCCAAGGACCTCATTGATTTATGTCATGATTGGCTTGATATAGTGCTTGGGCTGAAGGAGCCCCTCTGGAGTCTGTACACACCCCCAGTGAGCGCAGGTACCTACTGAGTGCGAGTGCCGAGTGCTGAGTGACTGGGAGGCATGAGTGATGGTGAGGTTTGCCTGAGGGACTGTATACGAGTGATTGTGAGGTTTTCCCGAGGGGCTGTATATGAGTGATGTTGCCCTAGGGGCTGATTATGATTTTATTATTTTTGCTCACCTTTGCATTGAGACTTTGTTTGAAAACTGTTGAAAAATGTCTTTAAATAATTTTACTGGAACTGGATTTAAAAAAGCTGATTTGATTCAAACTCTGATTTTTAAAGCATGATGTACTTTACAGAATTTTTGTATATGAACTATACTTGCATCTAGCTCGTCACTACTTCTCAGCCTTTATTTACTGTTGTTACTTACTGAGTTGGTGTACTCACATTACTCCATGCACCTTGTGTGCAGATCCAGGCATTTCTGGCCACGGTAGCGGTTGTTGATATAATCAGTAGCGGATCATCGGAGATAGCAAGGTAGCTGCTTGGCTATTGCAACCCTGTGTTTGTTCTTCCTTATCTTCCCCTTAGTTGTATTAGTTTTTTCCGGACTATGCTAGTCTTGATATTATCAGATAGTTTGTAGTAGTTGCAAATGACTTAGTGACACCCCGATGTCGGGCTATCTTTTCTGCATTGTTTTTTATATTTTGGTTTGAACTCTTTAATGAAGATTCTAGTAAAGTAAAGCTTTGACTTATCTTTTAAATGAAATATCGATGTGTTTTGGAAATGTGTCGGCTTGCCTAGTACCATGATAGACGTCATCAGGGCGGGTTAGATTTTGGGTCGTGACAACTATATACCCTATTAGTATAGTTATATACTATATTGGTATCATATGCCAGTTGAATCATTTTTTGGTTGTATTAGCTGCATTTAATTGGTACACTATTTGATTTTCTTTTAGTAATAGTAATATAGTATAATATCTTGAAATACTTTATTATATTAATATGTGGTACACTATTGCTTTATTTTTCTCTTTATGCATGTGTTTTATGTAATAGTAGTATAGTCATACAGTTGCCGAAAATTATCCAGTAAAGTTGTATACCATGTTGGTATAGTTATATGCTATATTGGTATCATATGGTAGTTTGAACATTTGTTTGGTTGTTTTAGCTACATTTTTAAGTGATTACTATTCTGAAATTATTTATATGAACATGATTTGCAGTGTTGGAATTTTTTTGTGCCGAGGGACATAGATTATGTGTATTATGTAATAGTTTTTATAGTTATAGGCAATTGTTGGAATGACCCCATATAACTATATACCATGTTAGTGTACGGAATGAGCAAGTTGCTTTGCGAATATTTAGCTTGCAATGCGAGCATGTAATTTTCTCATACTTTTATTGCATAAAAATATTTTGGTACTATAGTATAGTCGCAGATAGTTGTAGCAATATTCTAGAGCAATCATATAATCTGTTAGTATACATGTATATCATATTGGTATCATATGGTACTAGAAGTCTTTTTTGTTACTTATACTTTTATTGAATTTTCCAATATTTTATTATCATTTCTATTCTAACTAGTATATATGGAGATTTGGTGGCCGTAGATTATGTTTTCTTGCTCCATAACTGGTTGTGTTACTGCTAATGGTAGAGTGCATACTGATATTTATAGGGAATGACATCAAGGTTTGCATGACAATCACGTGTTGATTCTTAGAATCTGATTATGTAATTTATGGTGCTCAACATCAGTCAATATGATATTCAGTGAATTAGATCAAGTGACAACTGATATTATTTCAGTTTAACAGTTGAATTTAAAAAATGAGAAAAAAGACAAAAGGTATATTATACTAGTTATATTAAAAAAAAGTGAATAAATATTTATTATATCAGTTATTTTTTCTTAGTGTAGTAAACAAGAATAATAAAAAATAGTGAAAACAGTAAATGAAATTAGATTATGAAGAGAAAAAGAATATAAAAAAATAAGTTAAATGAAATTAGAAAAGGAAAAAAGAAAAAAATAAGAAGAAAACGAGAAAAAAGAAAAGGAGAAAAGAAAGAAAAAAGGAAAAAAAGGAAAAAAACATAGAAATAAAAAAGTATTGGAGAAAAAAGAGAAAATTCCCCACAAAAACTACTATGGGTAGGAAATATAATTAGTTTGATGGGTAGAAAAATAAATGGGTAGGCAAGAGTAAATAGTTTTATTTTTGTGGGCAACTGTGTCATTCTCCCAACTATTTACCTTTTAATACCCATGCCCAAACTATTTGCTGTTCCTACCCATACTGCCCAAAATATTTACGAGGCCCACCTATTAGCGGATTCTCATACCCGGCCCAAGCTATTTCACCCAGCAGCCCACACAATTAGTGAATCTCATACCCACCGTCTTTAATGACTCATTTATTTTGTGTTCGTCCTTTAACACTACAGACAGTTTTCAAATCTCCATAGCCAAACCATGAGAACCCATATTTCACCCAGATTCGAGTTTTTAATTTTGTCTTTAGATTCCGTTCTATCTCTTCGTCTAATAGTAATTTCTGGGTGAAATTTTGCTTGTGAAAGTACATTTTAGTGAAAGTGGGTTTTCAAAATCATAGAATTTTTGTGTTTTGCTTTGTACTTTTGTGAATCAATGTCTATGGGTTGTTGTTTTCACTATGGGTCGGAAGCATTGTGCGCGTAGATGGTGGCGCCATGGACAACATCATTCTTCAACCCAAGTAGCTGCTGAATCTGTTGCCTCAGTCATGTCTGGTCCTAGTTTTTCTTTATTTTCTGATTCTCCGTCTGTGTTTAGTCCTAACCCTAGCAGTAGTCGTGTTGAAAGCACAACTGAAAATGTAGAATTAGAGGGTGGAAAAGGCAACAATATTGATGCTTCATCAGTCGATGGAACTCCCTATCGGTTATTACCCAACACAAATTCCAAACCAGTCATAGAAGGTGTTGTTATGAATGATAAGGGAAAATGTAAAGTTGTTGAGGATTCTGAGTTAGGGGGAAGCCGACGTGAATCCGTGCCTGAAATAGAGACTCAACCAGTAGATGTTGATTGTAGCGATAATTCCCAGTTAAAGAAGAAAAAAATTGGTATCGCACCCAAGAAGGTAAGTTTCTTAAAATTAGGATCTGTGCTTTTGAATGTATAGTACATTATTATTTTTTGATTTCTTGGTATGCTTTTGTATTATATTATAGTTATAGTCAGTTGTGTTATTTTTAAGTGAATTCTATTTCTGAAATAATTTATATGATCATGTTTTGCATTGTTGTGATTCCCTTGTGCCTATAGACATAGTGTATATGTGTTATGTAATAATTTTTATAGTTATAGGCAATTATTGGAACAACCCCGTACAACTATATACCATGTTAGTATAGCTATATACTATATAGGTATATTGATATCATATGCTTTTGGATCCTTTTTTGGCTCTCTTGGCTATTTGTTTTTCCTTTAATAATAGTAGTATCGTACAATATCTTGAAAATACTTTATAGCTGCATACCTTTTTGCTTTTTCTCTTTATGCCTATTTGTTATGTAATAGTAGTATATTCATCTATAGTTGTCGGGAATTAGCCAGTAGAACTGTATATCCTGTTGGTATAGTTATATGCCGTGTTGGTATCGTATGGTAGTTGTAACATTTTTGGTTGTTTTAGTTGTAATTTTAAGTGAATTCTATTTCTGAAATTATTTATATGAACATGTTTTGCAGTGTTGGGATTTCCTTGAGCCTATGGACATGGATTATAAATCAAAGGTTGATTGGGATACCAACTGCCATGTTATTCGTCTGTTGAAAGAGAATTTATCAAAGACGAAACTTTGGATGTTTAAGAAAACATGCTTTGGATATTTTTTGGATCTGCCACCAGTTTTTGTGCAGATTCGGATTATGCACCATTTGCTTATTAGAGAAGTACAACATGAGGAGAAAAATGAGATGCGGTTTGTAGTGAGTGATTCTAGGTTGCGCTTTGGTTTGAGTGAATTTGCACTCATTACTGGACTGAAATGTAAGGGTGATACAAGTATAGAGAGAGTATAAGAGAATAGGTTGATTTCAAAATATTTTGGGACTCCATCTGTGACATTGGCCCAACTAGTAGATTGTTTTACGAAGAAGAGATGGGAAACAAATGATGATACGTTAAAGATAGCAGTTCTTTATTTTGTGAACAACTTCTTACTTTCTCTATTGAAAACAAAGGTTATTTCATGGTCTTACATTGACTTGGTTGAGTCCGGTGATTTTAATAATTATCCCTGGGGTATAGATGTTTATAACGCTACAATCGACTCGTATACCAATAAGTTTCAAGATAAGCCTTCTTTTTATAGACTCGGTGGCTTCCCGTTGGCTTTACAGATTTGGTTGTATGAATGTTGCCCAAGTTTGGATGGTCACTTTCTTGATCATAATTGGAAACAAACTTCCACGAATTCTAAATTGGGTAGTCATGGGTCAACTACAGAATGAGCGAGTTGCTTTATGAATGTTTAGCTTGCAACGCGAGCAGGTAATTTTCTCATATTTTTATTGACTCTCTTAATGTTTTGGTACAGTAGTTTAGTCACAAGTATTTGTAGAAATATCCCAGATCAATGATATACTCTGTTGGTATACATGTATACCATATTAGTATCATATGGTAATATGGATCTTTTCTGCTACTTATAGTTTTATTGCTACTTATACTTTTAATTTTTTCATACTTTTATTGCATCTTTTAATATTTTGCTACAGTATTTTAGTCACAGGTAGTTGTAGAAATATCCCATATCAATGATATACTCTGTTGGTATACATGTATACCATATTAGTATCATATGGTAATATGGATCTTTTCTGCTACTTATAGTTTTATTGCTACTTATACTTTTAATTTTTTCATACTTTTATTGCATCTTTTAATGGTTTCGTATAGTAGTTTAGTCGCAGGTAGTTGTAGCAATATCCCAGATCAATGATATACTCTGTTGGTATACATGTATACCATATTGGTATCATATGGTAATGTGGATCTTTTATCTTTCCATCTTTTATTATAATTTTTATTTCTAACTAGTGTGCTTAATAATTACAGCTGAAGAACATCATCCCAACTAATGCTGAGAAGCAACTATTTGATGTGCGTGGTCTAAACTTTGAAATTAAAGTTGATTGCACTGACAGTCAGCCTGATAGCTTTCAGGTTTTTGGCACTCAATTGCCAAAGACACAAAGTATGCATCAAAGTACCGGAGGTGATTCTGAACCTACCAATGCTGAGGTAATGAAGGAGTTACAAGGTTTGAAGCTTTTTGTAGAGACCAAGTGTGAGGAGGTGCTTGCAACTATTGGTAGGCAGTCAATGAAACCAGAAGAAAATTCAGCGGTATTGATCTTTTATATAATATAATGCTATAGTATATTATTCAAAGATGCAATATATGCTTATAGGATACTATTCCATTCTTTACTTTTAGTGCACATAGTGTTCTTGTAATGTACATAATAATAAAATTGTTATTTTCTCATTTTCAGCATAAGCAATAGGATAATGATCCTTACTTTGGTGAAATGCATAATGATTATGACCAGTTTGAAAGGGGCGACGGTGGGAATGATCCTGTAGTTATTGGAGATAGCACGCCCAAAGCGCCTTCTAGTATGCAAATCACATATTTGATTTTATTTTTTTTGCTGTTATTTTTTGAAAATATTACTCTTGATTATACTTTTATATGTTTAGTGTCTGGTTTTGGTGGGGTTGGTCGAGAGGGTGGTGCCAGTAGTGTCAATATGAAGAACGTCACAGAAAGGCATGGCGTAGTTAATGATGATTTACGTTCTGGTAAAATGTTGTATATGTAATTTTTTTATTCTTTTTTTATTTATTTAACTTTATGTATTTGTGCGTTCACTAACCTTTTTTAAAACTTTTTTCAGCACCCTTCGTAAATGAGTATGATCTTGGCTTGGATTCTAACTTTGAACTGTCTGCATCTGCAATTGATCAAATCACCGCCATTACACAACAAGCAAAATATAAGCACCCATCTCATGATTTTAAAAAGTCTGGATCTGCTCCATTGCCATCAGGAATCCCTGCACAGACATGACCAGATGTTGTTATTGAGTCTAATACTGCTCCACAGGGTACGATTGTTGATGTTACTAATTCTGAAGTTAGTATGTAAATGAGAGATTTTTGATAGTTTTTTATTTTTAAATAGTGATACTGATAATGCATTTATGTGTTCAGCATCTCGGGTTGATGTTGTTGGTCAAGTGGATGTTGGTGGCAGTAATTTGCCTTTTGGTAATATCTTCTATATATAACTTTTCATTTATTTTTTTTAAATTTCTTAACTTTGTATATTTGTTGATTCACTAGAATTTTCTAATTTAAGCTCCATGTCGACACGAGGGTGATCTTGACTTGGATTCTGATTTTGAATATACTGATTCTCTACTTGATCTAATTGCCTCCATTACACAAGGAGGGAGACGTAATGTAAATCAACCTGGAAATGAACTGATAACTCGTGATGTAAATAAGTCTAAACCTGATCAGTCTGTATCCAGAACTGTTGTCCAGACACAAATAGATATTGAAACAACTCCTGCAGTTTTCACACGGAGAAGGCGCCCTGCAGCTGTAAAACACTCGTCGTATAGGAATGACTGGCAATCTGGTGTTAGTGCAGTAGGGGGATCCTCGAAGGTTATCAAAGGAAGATTTTCATTTGTAAATGATATTTCAGTGGCTATTGATTATAAGCTTATGACTGCATTCTCAAACTTTGTTGAAGCAAACATACAATTGGGAGAGAGTGTATTCGTTTTCATGTACTTTTGTTTTCATGTTTTCTTAATTTTTGTTGATATATTTCTTATCCATATCTTATTTTATACGAAATAGGGAAGTGTATTTTTTCCTTGGTGATCAAAAGCTGGACCCAGACAGCGGCCTGCCAGAATAGTTTAATGCATGAAAAACCGTCTTATCATCAATCTGTTCAACTTCAAAGTTAGTTCGGTATGTGTACTGTTTTTTATTTTTATTGTTGTATTAGTTCATGCATATTGTTAGTGTTAGTCATGTTTTCTTCCTCTCTTTTTTGCAGCATTTGAATATTATATTCTACTATCTTAGGAAGAAGGCGAAATATGGAATTAATATGCCAATCAAAGTCACAACTTCAAATATTCTTTTTAATAATATCATTCAAAGGGTTTACACAGAATTGTAAAAGGTGGGAAACAAGATCATTTGATTGATAGATCAGACGATATCATGAAAGGATTTAGGATACATTGCAACACTCCATGGCACCATGTTGACCATATCCTATTTTCAATTAATTTGGCAGAAAAATGGCATTAGATATTGGGGTATGTATCATTCCATAAGAGATATATTTATGTATATGACTCGCTACGTAGTCGAAAGCACAAAAAAACTATTCAAAAGGTGGCAGAGGCATTTACTGTGTTGATCCCCTTGTTTCTAGTTAGCATTGAATTTTATAACCAAGAAGTGATATTGTAGTACAAAATGGTCTGCACATGGGAAAGGACTTGACTGATCCATTTGAGATTAAACTGATTACAAATCTGCCAATACAGCAAAATTCGTAAGAATAGTTACTTTTTTTTTACTTTGTTTTCCTCATTCATATTAACATTTTTCACTACTAATCAATTTTTATATTCTATTCATTTGTTTTATTTCAGAGATTATAGAGTATATGTTACATGCTTTGCTGAGTACATTATTGAAGGTCTTCCAATCTATGTTACCAATTTTGATGTGGATGGTCTTCGAGCTAGGTTTGGTATAATGTTGTGGCATTATGGGAGGAAGAAGCAGTTGTATAGCGAATCAATTGAATCTGAGGCTCCAGTAGCAACAAAGAAAAACTCGTGGAAAGAAGCGCAAGAAGTAATATAGGTCTCTTTTTGCTTTTAGTTAATCATAGCATAAAAATTTTGCAGGATTTTAATAGTTTTTGGTGAAGTGTGGTATTTTGCATTATTAGATTGTAAATATGCTAGCTTTTAAAAGTGTGTTCTAGGAATACAATTATAATAGTACAATATGTTGCTATAAGTGTTTTAATGTTGGAATCTATCTTCGGTTTGTTTTATTAGGCTTTTCTTAGGCTTCTTCAATAAAGATGTTGGTTTATTAGGAGTGCCTTTCGGAGATAAAATTTTCTCAACATTTGAAGTCAAGCCATTAGTGCAGAACATGGCTGTTACAGCAGCACTGTTAGTTCCTACTCCTACTGCCATTTGTAGTAGTAGGAGGAGAATTGTTAGTTCGTTGTAATACACCAGCAAAAGTTGTGTTTGGAGATGTACTTTTAAGGGAGTTACGACGTTTAAAAAGAGGAACTATGTTGCTATTTGGTTGAAGAACAGGGCGAACATTGATTTGAATGAGAAGAAATATTTTTAGAAAGTGAACTGGTTTTGAATTTGTATTGAGAGTATTTTTTAGTTGTAGTTGAATCTAAGAAATTCTGTGTAGATTTTGCATTGCTGCACCAGTTGTATTCTGCAAAGATTTTGATTCAGGTATATTAGTGCAGTAGAACTATATACCAATCAGGTATATAGATATACAATTTGGATATCACGTTGTACTTGAGTACCTTTTTTCCTGCAGCAACTAGATGTAAATACTGACATGAGTTGCAAAGTGTGCCAATTTTGTTGAGGAAGTATGTACAAATGTTGCAGTTTCTGGTGTACCACTTGTATTTCTGCACGTATTTTGGTTTAGCCATATTAGTGCAATACAAATATATACCATTAAGGTACAAAAATATACCATTCGGGTATCACATTGTATTTGAGTACCTTTTTGTATATTTCAATATTGACATGAGTTGCAAAGTGTGCCTATTTTGTTGAGGAAGTATGTACAGATGTTGCATTTTTTTGGTGCACCACTTGTATTTCTGTACATATTTTGGTTTAACCATATTAGTGCAATACAACTATATACCAATAAGGTATACAAATATACCATTCGGGTATCACATTGTATTTGAGTACCTTTTTGTATATTTCAATATTGACATGAGTTGCAAAGTGTGCCTATTTTGTTGAGGAAGTATGTACAGATGTTGCATTTTTTTGGTGCACCACTTGTATTTCTGTACATATTTTGGTTTAACCATATTAGTGCAATACAACTATATACCAATAAGGTATACAAATATACCATTCGGGTATCACACTGTATTTGAGTACCTTTTTGTTATACTTCAATATTGACATGAGTTGCACAGTGTGCCCTTTTTATTATGGAAGTATGTGCAGATGTTGCATTGTTTTGGTGCACCACTTGTATTTCTACATATATTTTGGTTTAACCATTGGGTATCACATTGTATTTGAATACATGATAACGTACAATAACTGCATGTAAATGGCTTCCAATTTGTTACACTTCAATACTGACATGAGCTACAAAGCGTGCCTATTTTGTTAACGATGTATGTACAAATGTTGCATTTGGGGCACCACTTCTATTTCTGCACATATTTTGATACCAATAAGGTATACAGATATACCACTTGGATATCACATTATATTTTAGCACTTTTTTTCCTGTAGCAACTACATATAAATGCATCGCACTTTTATACACTAAAATAGAAAATAAACAGATTCTTATTGAAAACACAAGTAACCAAATAAAATTTTTGCCAAAAAGTAATTTGACAAAGAATCACCATACCAAATATATGTCTAGTGCAAGATATGTATTTTATTTCTTAACAATTCAAATGATATGATTCTACGATATATGACTTCTATAAAAATATTGAAGCATTATATAAATCTCTCTTTGGAATATTTCGGCACGTTCTCCGGTTGTGTCTTTTTTTCCCGCATAGTGCAAATGTAATTGTATTTCCTTCCCAACCTCCTATGCCTCTCTTCTTTTTAGGTCTTCTTGGTTTGATTTTTCCTTTTGGTGGCAGTACCACCTGCGAAGAGACATGTTCTGGAATTTGCCACGTTGTTTCATCAGGTAAATGGTTTACTGGTATCTCATATGTTTTCAGCAAGTAGTCTATGTTGTAGTAATCTGAGCAATACTTATATGAATCAATATGGAATGTTTGTATAACTGTCATTCCATGTGGATATGGAATGTTTGTATAACTTCCATTCCATGTGGACATGGAATATCATCTACCTGAAACCTTCCACAAGTGCAGTTTTTTTCATGTAGGCGCAACACATTTCTTATTTGGCCATCAATTACTAAATGTAAGAATTGAGTTGATGGCAACACCTAATATAATTTTAATTAAGAATAGTTATTAGATGTATGAAGTAATAGTATTTTTTTAATAACAATATGCAGTTGTTTAGTGAAATCTCTAAGGTGCAGAAGTAAAACTACAGTACATACAGTATTTTTATGATTCTGAAAATTCATATCGTTATCATTTGTGATAAGATAGTATTATCTGCCAATATTTCTTCATACTTTACACCGATCTTCATAAATGATTCCACGACATCTTTCCTGTATCGACCCGGCCGGTCGCTTTGAGAGTTATAGCCCCGATCCCCTATTTACTGCTTTCCTCGTATCTCTTTCTGCTTATATGACTTGCTGGGAGGTTGTTGTTGTGGTTTCAGAGTGAATTGGAATACTTAGTCCCTAAACGAAAGCTTAAGTCTTAGAATTTTTTACCGTAATCGGGACTGTGTGAAGACGACTCCGGAATGGAGTTTCGTCGGTTCCGTTTGCTCCGTTGGGTGATTTTGGACTAGTGGGCGTGTCCAGATTGTGTTTTAGAGATCTGTAGCTGATTTTGGCTTGAATTGGCGGAAGTCAAATTTTTGGAGATTTTGACCAGTAGTGGACTTTTTGATATCGGGGTCGAATTCCGATTCCGGAAGTTGGAGTAGGTCCGTAATATCAATTATGACTTGTGTGAAAAATTTGAGGTCAATCGGACGTGATTTGATAGATTTCAGCAACGATTTCAAGTTCACTAAGTTTGAATTGGGGGGTGATTCGTGTTTTTAGCATTGTTTGATGTAATTTGAGGGTTCGACTAAGTTCGTATGGTATTTTAGAACTTGTTGGTATGTTTGATTGAGGTCTCAGGGGCCTCGGGTATGTTTCAGATGCTTAATGGATTGGATTTGGATTTATACAAATTGCTGAAATTTTCTGGTTTCTCGTGTTTTCGCACCTGCGGTGGGAGACCGCAGGTGCGGACTCGCACGTGCGGAAGTATCACGACCCAAAAATCACAAGTCATGATGGCACCTAACTCGACCCGCTAGGTAAGTCAACTAACAAAACAATACAAGCCAAATAAAATTATAGAAAAAATAGTGAAGGATTGTCCGAACATTTACAAATTAACCAAATAACTGGTAGTACAAATCAAAAGCTTCTAAGACTTAGAATTTACAAAGCTGATACAAAAAAATACACGAACTTTTGAAGGCTACATAAATAGATTAACAAAATCTAAAGCTACCAAGGACAAGTGGCAGCTACATCCGAAATGCACGAACATCTTCAGGGTCCGCTTCCGACATCACCAGCAGCTCCGTTCCAAAAGCCTGCACGCAAGGTGCAGAAGTGTAGTATGAGAACAACCGACCCCATGTACTCAGTAAGTATTTTATCTAACCTCGTTGAAGTAGTGACGAGGCTTTTTAGTTAAAATATGCTCACTGATAAAATTTGTAATGTAACTAATAATAGAACTATAATACAATATAACAGAATAGAGCACACGAACGAATGTACAAAGCAATAACAGAGTACTAGAAGAGATCACAATCCAACAGTTTCCAATATCTCGACCAATCCTTTCCTTAGAGCGAAACCCAATGAACCACAATAATCACCTCAAAACTTTCATAGTGTGAGAGAAACACTTAAGACATCAAATTCAACGGCACGACAACACCCTTCGTGCATTTATCTCATTCTCACAAAATATGCATAAAACAGTACCAACCGAAGGGCAGAAATACCGATAACAAAAATGACAAAGTAGGAAGTACGCAAGTAGTAATAATGAACGAGAATGTACATAAGGACATCAGTAACAGACTAGGCAAAAAGCATAAAGGTAGTGACAACAATTAGGAAAAGGAATGTAACTTCAACTAACTAGCATGGTAGAGGCATGAAGATAGATATAACAAATAAGAAAGGGGATATATGATCTTTATAAGTTAACAAGTAGAGACATGAATGACTAACATGGAAGAAGACCTGTACCTAAGTGCAACAAAACAGATATGACATGGATGCAACTATAACAGCAGAAAGTAGGCATGATATTTACAAGTTAAGCAAGTAGAAGGCATGGGCAACACAACATCAATTGAGATAGAGAATAAAGACAGAATAGTGACGACAAGTCACATAAGAACCGTAAGTACGACAACAACAATTCAAGGTAAAGACATGAAGATATCTGTAAGAAAAGGATATCACAACATAATACATGTCTCTCGTCCTCACTTGCACGGAAACACACTTAGTGCCATGAAATCGCAATAACACAAAAGCATGATAATATAAATGCAATGGCACGGCATCACCCTTCGTGCTTTTACTCACATAACATGGCACGACATTACCCTTCGTGCTTTTACTCACATAACATGGCATGGCATCACCCTTCGTGCTTTTACTCACAAATGATATGGCACGGCATCACCCTTCGTGCTTTTACTCACAAATGATATGGCACGGCATCACCCTTCGTGCTTTTACTCTAAATAATATGGCACGACATCACCCTTAGTACTTTTACTCTCAGATAATAGGGCACAGCATCACCCTTCGTACTTTATACTCTTCCTTACCAGGCATATGTATATCAATGGCAAACAAGGCAGGAAGCATAAATAACGTCAAGGAGAATGTTTAAACGAATATTCCAAATGAATCTCAATCACAACTTTCCAAGCCAACAATAGTTCAATAAACCCGCAAGAACCTTATTATTCAAGAATTCCAACAAATCTCACAAATGATCCACTATACAAGTATAGAATCTAGTATCTCAAGAATATCGGCCGTAGCAATGTATTAATAATTATGCATAGTGATTACCGAATTAGACACATCAATGTGTTCTCAGAATTCCATCAAATTTGATCAAGTTATAACAAGCTAAGTCTTAGTTCCTAACATTTAATACTATGATCTTAGTATCTAGGAGTCAAGTAAGGCAGGAAACAAGAAGGTCACGCGATTCTACAGGAAACAATTTATAACATAATTTACCCCCAAGCATGGTTAATCCTGACACATGCATATTTGCTCATCACCTCATATATGTATTACCCCCGCATGTAACAAACAATGTCAAATAGTAGAAAAAATTTTCTCAACAAAGTTAGGCAAGATACTTACCTCAATTCGGCTAACTCAATACTCAATTTAGCTTTTTTCTTTACAAATTCACCTCCGCTCGGCTCAATCTAACCAAAGACGACTTAAATACATCACACAATGCAAGGGAAAACAATTTCAATTAATAAAGTTGTGATTTTTATTCAATTTTTAAAAAGTCAACAAAAGTCAAACCCCGCGACCGCCCGGTCAAAACCCGGGTCCAAGGGTAGGTCTTGACTACCCATAGCTTCACGAGTCCAAATACGTGTTTTGTTTTCAAATCTGAGTCCTATTCGACTCTCAAATCCCAAATTTTTATTTTTCAAAGTTTTGACAAAATCCCCAAATTTTCCGCTAGATTCTCATGAATTTGTAAATACATTTTATATAAAATTACGAAATGTAATTGATAATTGATTAGAGGTACTTACCCAATGATTTGGTATGAAAATTCCTTCACAAAATCGCTTCCCATCGAAGCTAGGGTTCAAAATATAACAAAAATAAAGCTACAACTCGGAATTCTCAGCATTTAGCAGGCTGCAGATGTCGCATTTGCGACAGGGGGTTCACAAATGCGACCCCCACAAATGCGAACAACTTATCACAAATTCGAACCAGATGGTTGCCTGTCAAGGTCGCATTTGCGACCATATACTTCGCAAATGTGAAGACCAACATTTCGCAAAAGCGACAAGGTCCATCGCAAATGCGAATAACCCCACATCGCAAATGCGGAGTGTTTCTTCGCAAATACGAATCTTCCCCAGCAGCCCAATTTTCGCAAATGCGATGGCTGCTTCGCAATTGTGACTGTCGCATTTGCGACAAAAACATCACAAATGCGATGACACCAGTACCAACACTAAAATATTATGGAAAATCATTCCGAAACCAAGCTGAAACTCACCCGAGCCCACGAGGCTCCAAACCAAACACCCACACAAGTCTAAAAACATAACACGAACTCGCTCGAGCGATCAAAACAGCAAAATAACCTCTAGAATCACGAATCAGATGCCAAAATGCATGAATATCAAAGAAAACTTCAAGAACGTCTAAAATCGTAACCAAACGTCCGAACCATATCAAATCAACTCCAAATGGTGCCAAATTGTGCATACAAGTTCCATATGATGAAACGAACCTACTCGAAACTTCAAATCACACACAAAAACCTCGAAATGATGAATCGCACCTCAAGTAAAAATCAATGAACTTTGAAACTTCAATTTCTACAACTGATGCCGAAACCTATCAAATCACGTCCAATTGACCTCGAATTTTGCACACAAGTCACACTTAGCATTATAGACCTACTCCAACTCCCGGAATCGAAATCCGACCTCAATATCAAAAAGTCAACTCTCAGTCAAACTTCCCAAAAATCCAACTTTCGCCATTTCAAGAGTAATTCGACTACAAACCTCCAAATTACAACCTGGACGCGCTTCTAAGTCCAAAATCACCCAACGGAGCTAACGGAACTGACAGAACCATATTCCAAGGCCTAAAACTACCGAACGAAGTGCGGATGCTCAAAATGACCAGTCAGGTCGTTACAGGAAGGAGGAGCGCATATGCGGATTTGGGCAGCTCAGGCTGGGTTCGCAGGTGCGAGAAAAATGCCGCATATACGATGCCCGCAGATGCGCTAGAGGAACCTCAGGCGCGAAGGAAGACCGCAGAAGCGGGCCATTGTCCGCAGGTGCGCACACGCAGGTGCGACTACCTGATCGCAGAAGCGGTCCCAGTCACCTTAAGCCATTTACGCACCCGCGATGGAATTTCCGCAGGTGCAGCTTCGCAGGTGCGACTAGAGGTCCGCAGGTGCGAGATCGCTGGGCAGAAAAGGGGAAATTTTGAGGGTATGATCTCATTTTCATTTTGGGTCTTTGAGAGCTCGGATTGAGGAGATAATTCAAGGATTTTTCAGAGAGAAATTTGGGGTAATGCTTCTTAACTCGTTTATGGTTGTATTCCATTAATCTATAGTTACATTTATCATTTAATTAAGGAATTTAGTTGAGAAATTTGGGAAGAAGTTGGAAAGTTCTTCAAATATATTTTTGAGTTTTGATACGGATTTTGATATCGTATTTGGATAATTTTGGTACGAGTGAACTCGTGAGTGAATGTGTGTTCATATTTTATATCTTTTAGCCGATTCCGAGATGTGGGCCCAGGTCAACCTTTTGGGACAATTTTCTAATTTCTTGCTTTAGCTTTGATTTCATTAATTAGATTAATTTTTTATATTTGTATTTATGGTATGTAATTGATTTTGGCTAGATTTGGGCCATTCGGAGTCGGATATTCGTGGAAAAGGCATTGTTACCGATTGATTGAGCTTGGTTCGAGTTAAGTGGCTTGCCTAACCTTGTGTGGAGAAAATCCCCTTAGGATTTGGTACTGTTGTGATATGTGAGCGCCGTGTACGTGAGGTGACGAGTACGTACACATGCTATTTGTTGTAAAACCCGATTTATTTTACTGAGTAGCAACCTGATTTTTCTTTAATTTGAGTTATACCGTTTAAATGAGTATTAGTTTGTGCATTCTTAATTGAGCTATTCCAATATATGTAGTTATCTTGTTTAGTATAATATCGCATGTCTACGTGCTTTAACTTCTTATTTGAACTCTGGGAAGCATGCCTAGTTGATTTCCTACTTTTCCTTGTTCTTTATCAGTATAACTGTAGAAATCTTGCTGTTGACTGTTGTATTTATCGGTTTGAGCTGTGTGTTTACTTTTGAGACCACAAGGCGGTTCCTCGGCAGTTCGCCCTGCACATTTACTTTTGAGACTATGAGGCAGTACCTCGGGAGTTCTCCCTGCATATTTACTTTTGAGAATACGAGGCGGTTCCTTGGGAGTTCTCCCGACACATTTACTTTTGAGACTACGAGGCAGTACCTCGGGAGTTCTCCCTGCATATTTACTTTTGAGACTACGAGGCGGTTCCTCGGGAGTTCTCCCTACATATTTACTTTTGAGATTACGAGGCGGTACCTCGGGAGTTCTCCCTGCACATTTACTTTTGAGACTGCGAGGCGGTACCTCGGGAGATCTCTTTGCTTATTTACTTTGGGACTACGAGAAGGTATCTCGGGAGATCCCCTGCTGTTTAGCCCTGTGTTGTACTGCTTTTCTTGCTGTGTTTTCCTTATGTTAAATTCCACTCTCTTAATATACTGTTATATTCGCCTGCTTTATTTCTTATATATCGGTGGGCCTGACCTGGCCTCGTTACTACTCGACCGAGGTTAGTCTTGACACTTATTGGGTACTGTTATGGTATACTCATGCTACTCTTCTACACATATTGTTTGTGTGCAGACCCAGGTAGTTCTTATCAGCCCCGCTATTAGTTGAGAGTGCTTGCTGCTATATGGAGACTTCAAAGTACATCTTCTACGTTCGCAGACCTCGGAGTTCCCTTCTATTCTCCCCTATGTCAATTACCTTATGTACTTCTTTTATTAACTCTGGTGTATAGAGATACTAGTTTCCTCCTGTAGCTTGTGACTTACGATGATCCGGGTTTGGGAAGACTGTATATTTATAGAGTATTGGTTATTGTACATACTGAGTGGTATTGTTACTAGTTATTCAGTTATTCACTCCTGTTAGTTGCCAAGTTTTACTTTCGTTTTGTTATTTTCCGTAATTTGTTATGCTTACCTAGTCATAGAGACTAGGTGCCATTACGACATTATACGGATAGAGTTTGGGTCGTGACAAGTTGGTATCAGAGCTCTAGGTTCATAGGTATCGTGAGTCACAAGCAAGTTTAGTAGAGTCTCATAGATCGGTACAGAGATGTCTATATTTATCTTCAGGAAGCTTTGAAACTGTTAGGAAAAATTACATTTCCTTGATTCCTTATCGTGCGAAATTGTTGACTTCAAAATTCTAAACTTTTGTATTTTATTCTCTCACGGATAGTGAGGACACGTACAGGTGGATCTGATGACCAGGCACCTGCGCCCCCTGCTAGAGACGCGAGAGGCCGAGCTCGGGGTAGAGGCTGAAGACGTCCACGTGGTGCGGCCAGAGCACCCGCACGAGCTGCTACATAGGAGCCCCCAGTAAAGGGTAGGCACTTGAGGTGCCTATTGCTGCACCAGCCCTCTAGTAGACTCTAGCCTAGTTTATGAGTATGTTCAGCACCTTAGCTCAGGCTATATTGATTCCACTTGCACCTACCACATCTCAGGCTAGGGGAGGAGCACAGACTACCGTCGCCGGTACTCCAAAAGCAGCGGGTTCAGGTCGACCAGGTACCGGAGATTTTACCTATGCAGCCAGTAGCTCTAGCTCAGCCTGAGGATATGGTAGTAGTTTATGAGGAGCAACAACTCAGACTTGAGAGGTACAAGAAGTACCACCCTCCTACCTTCAGTGGATTGGTGTCAGAGGATGCCAAGGTTTTCTGGAGGAGTGTCACCGTATTCTCCGTACTATGGGCGTAGCAGAGTCGAGTGGGGTTTCTTTTACTGCATTCTAGATTAGAGGAGAAGCCTATCAGTGGTGGCATGCTTATGAGTTGAGTAGTCTGACTGAGGTAGCTTCACTTACATGGACTCAATTCTCGGACATGTTCTTGAGGGAGTATGTTCCTCAGAGTCTCAGAGATGTATGGTGCACAGAGTTTGAGCAGTTGCGCCAGAGTGTTATGACTGTGTTAGAGTATGCAATTCGCTTCAGTGATTTAGCCCGACATGCATCGGCCTTGGTTGCCACAGTCTGACAGAGGGTTCATCGGTTTATTGAGGGACTCCACCCCAGTATCAGGACTAGTATGGTCAGGGAACTGGAGATGGATATTCCTTACCAACAAGTTTTGAGTATTGCTAGGATATTGGAGGGCATGCTTGTTCGAAATAGAGAGGAGAGGGAGGCCAAGAGGTCTCGAGAGTCTGGCACTTGCAGTGGTACTCGTGCCCCAGCTGCAGTTCGCCATGGTAGGGGTTATGTGAGTCATCTCATTCATTAAGCTCTCCAGCCTCCAGTGGTATTTCGGCCCCTTCTAGGAGCCTTATTATGCATCGCTAGTGTCTAGTATGCCTCCTGCACGGGGTGCTTTTAGTGGTTAGTCCAGCAGACCTGGCCCGAGCCAGTCATAGCAGCCACGCTCTCCGAGAGCTTATTTTGAGTGTGGAGACACCCGCCATATGGTGAGGGATTGCCCCAGACTTAGGAAGGGTGCACCTCCACAGACTTCTCAACCACTGCGTGCTTCACAGGTTCCTCAGGCTATGATTCCAGCACCAGCTACCGCCCCACCTGCTCAACCAGCTCGAGGTGGAGGTCGGGGAGGTTGAGGTCGCCCTAGAGGGGGAGGCCAGGCCAGATATTATGCTCTTCCAGCTCGTACAGAGGCAGTTGCTTCCGACTTTGTCATTACAGGTATTGTTCTATTCTGTCATAGAGATGCGTCAGTTTATTTTTATCTAGGCTCTACTTATTCCTATGTGTCCTCTTATTTTGCCCCGTATTTGGGCGTATCTCAGGACTCCTTGATTTCCCCTATTTATGTACCTACTCCTGTGGGAGATTCTCTTATTGTGGACCGCGTGTATCAGTCGTGTTTGATTTCTCTTAGTGGTTTTGAGACCAGAGCCGATTTATTATTGCTCAGTATGGTAGACTTTGATGTTATCTTGGGCATGGACTGGTTGTCTCCCCACTATGCTATTCTTGATTTTCACGCTAATACCGTGACGCTGGCTATGCCAGGATTACCGTGATTAGAGTGGAGAGGTACCTTAGAGTATACTCCCAGCAGAGTTATTTCATTTCTTAAAGCTCAACGAATAGTTGAGAAGGGGTGTGGCGCGTATCTAGCTTATGTGAGAGATGTCAGTATTAATACCCCTACAGTTGATTCAGTCATAGTAGTGAGGGACTTTTCAGATATGTTTCCAGTTGATCTTCTGGGCATGTCGCCCGACAGAGATATTGATTTTGGCATTGATTTGTTGTCGGTCACTTAACCCATCTTTATTCCTCCATATCATATGGCTCCTCCTGAATTGAAGGAATTGAATGAGCAGTTACAGGAGTGGCTTGATAAGGGCTTCATTTGGCATAGTGTGTCACCTTGGGGTGCTCCGGTCTTATTTGTGAAGAAAAAGGATGGTTCTATGCGTATGTGAATTGATTATCACCAGCTGAACAAAGTTACAGCAAAGAACAAGTATATATTGCCTCATATTGATGATTTATTTGATCAGCTACAGGGTGCCGGGGTGTTTTCCAAAATTAATTTACGTTCCGGCTATCATCAGCTGAAGATTCGGGAGTCAGATATCCCAAAGACCGCTTTCAGGACTCGGTATAGTCACTACTAGTTCCTTGTGATGTCTTTTGGGCTGACCAATGCCCCATCAACTTTTATGCACATGATACACAGTGTGTTCTGGCCTATCTTGACTCTTTCCTCATTGTGTTTATTGACGACATTCTGGTGTACTCCCAGACTCGGGAGGATCATGAGCAGTACATGAGGACTGTGCTTCAAACCTTGAGAAAAAAGAAGTTATATGCAAAAGTTTCAAACTGTGAGTTTTGGCTAGACTCAGTGGCATTCTTGGGTCATCTAGTATCGAGTGATGGGTTCAAAGTGGATCCAAAGAAGGTGGAAGCAGTGCAGATTTGGCCTAGACCGTCATCAGCTACGGAGTTCCGGAGTTTTCTTGGTTTAACGGGGTAGTACCGTCGTTTTGTAGAAGGATTCTCATCTATTGTAGCACCTATGACCAGGCTGACCCAAAAGGGTACTCCGTTCAGGTGGATAGAGGAGTGCGAGGAGAACTTTCATAAGCTCAAGACAGCTTTGACTACAACCCCAGTGTTGGTATTGCCTACAGGTTTGGGGTCTTATATTGTATATTGTGATGCATTGCGGATTGATCTCAGCATGGTGTTGATGTAGGATGATATGGTGATTGTCTACGCGTCCAGACAGCTGAAGGTGCATGAAAAGAACTATCATGTCCACGACCTTGAGTGGAAATGACCCGACTTGTCGTTTTAAGAAAATATGCCATGTCCAGTGATTTAAGGTCTCGAGAAGCTTCAAAATATGTATTATGACCCGCGTGTATGACCGAGTTTGGTTTTTGGAAGATTCGGAATTTAAATTAAAGAAAAAACAAATTCTCATTTTTGAATCTTAAATGGAAAGGGTTGACCAGAAGTTGACTTTTGAGCAAACAACCTCGGAATAGAATTTTGATGATGTCAATAGCTTCGTATGATGATTTCGGACTTCGGCGTATGTCTGGATTCTGATTTGGAAGTCCGTAGGAAAATTCGACGCATTTTGGCGAAAGTTGAAAAATAGAAAAGTTTTGAAAAAATCCTACAAAAGGGTGAATTTTTGGATAATGAGGTCGGATTTCAATTCCGGAGATGGGAATAGCTCCATTACGTCATTTATGACTTGTGTGCAAAATTTGAAGTTATTCCGGATTGATTTAATACGTTTCGGCGCAAAATATAGAAGTTGGGAGATTTGAAAACTCAAAATTTGATTCGATGTGCGATTCTTAATTACGGCGTTATTTGATATTGTTTGAAGCCTCGACTAAGTTCATATTGTATTTTGGGACATGTTGGTATAAATGGTTAAGGTCCCGGGAGCCTCGGGCGAGTTTCGGATGGTTAAACGGACCAAAATTTAGACTTGAAGGAGCTGTTGGAACTCTGCCACTGGTGTCATCGCATCTGCGATGAAATGCAGCGCATATGCGCAATCGCAGATGTGAGGTTGAGATCGCAGATGCGAAAGGAACAGGCCTGGGCAGTAGTAGCAGGTGCGAAAATTATCCTGCACCTGCGAGACCGCAGAATCGGAACTTCTCCGCAGGTGCGAAAATTATCCCGCACCTGCGAGACCGCAGAAGCGGAACTTCTGCGCAGGTGCGAGAGGTCAGTGGGCATCGCAGAAGCGAGAAATGTCTCGCAAAAGTGAGCTCGCAGGTGCGTGAAATTAGTCCGCAGAAGAGGAATCTGGGCAGAACATTTAGGACCAAAAATGGTCATTTCGCCATTTTCGATTTGAGATTTTGGAGCTCGGTTTCTGGGCGATTTTGGAGGAGTTCTTCACGACTTTAACTTGGATAAGTGTTCTATATCCTAAAGTGATTATATTTTATTAATCTATGATTATATTCATCATATAATTCGGATTTAATGGAGGAAAAATCAAAATTTTGGTAAAATCTTCCAAAAACGAAAATTTAAGATTTGGAAGTCGAGTTGTTATTGGAATTCGATAAAATTGGTATAGTTGAACTCGTATCCATGGGCTCCTTATTGTGAAAAATAAGGTATGGTTGATTTTTGTGGCAGGTTGTGATATTTGAGCACTTGATGTGTAATCTGTGCTAATTATAATATTTGAGAATTTGATGTGCAATCTATGCTATGTTGTAATATTTGAGCACTTAAGGTGCTGTTTATGAGATGTGATATTGGCACATTATATTGTGGGAGTTATGTTCGGGGTGTTTGCACGAGGTTTCTGCCGTGCTATTGTTACTATTGATATTTGCACATGCGGCGTGACAAGGCGGGATATATATATATATATATATATAT
>AWOL01S0034295.1:57646-83070 GCA_000715115.1 Nicotiana otophora | reverse complement strand
GCTATGTCGGGGATTGATTTGTGATGGCCTAGGGGCATTGTTGATGTTGCATATTTACTTTTGGGACTACGAGGCGGTACCTCGGGAGTACCTCTTTTTGTTGATAGTTTCTATGGTTGCACGTGCCTTTGGTTATTTTGTTTTTCCGTGATATGTAAATTCTTGTATTCTTCCGCGATGTATTATTTGATTTTATTGTGTGTTTGTATTCCTTGTTGTAATGTGTTGGCTTTGGCCCTTGTACGAGACTCTGAGGATTTGTGTTTCCAGCTTTTACTAATTTTTAAGGTTAAGTTGTTTTGAATAAAAGAAATTGTTAGATGCTTTAATTCGTATAAGTTTCACATCCAAATCAGCAACTATCAGGTGTTTCATTTTTATTGAAATGTTATTTTCTCCACCCAAATGATTTCTAAAATAAACTCATTCTTTTGTTGATTTCCTACTTGATTTAAATATTTTAAACTTACCTTATTGGAAATAAATTGATCATGTGGATCTTATATACATTGATATTATTGGCACGTAAGTAGTCCGTGCAGTTGTGATAGAAACATGAGCACGATGTGCCGTGGAAATATAAAGGTGGGTTGAGACCCGTATTTGATGATTATGAAATGAGGTGTCACAGGGTGACTTTTAAATTGAAGAATTTTATTTTAAAGATATTTATTTGAAAGAGTTTTATATTCGAAGGATACATATTCGAAGGAAATATATATTTGGAAGGTATTTTATTTGAAGGGTTCTTATGTGAAAGACTTATTTAATTGGTTGTACTTGTGTTCTTTCTTATTTGACAGAGCAATAATTGTGGTGTTCTTGCTGCCTTACTGTTTATATCACTGCTATTTGTTCTCGATTATTTTAGTATGACACAGGTTATTTGACTAGTGAGTGTCTTGACTGTACCTCGTCACTACTCCACTGAGGTTAGTCTTGATACTTACTGGGCACCGCTGTGGTGTGCTCATTCTACACTTCTGCACATTATTTTTGTGCAGATCTAGGTATGTTTCGTTAGTAGCTGTGCGGGTCGTTGCTGTGGAGACTCAAGGTAAACTTGTTGCTGCATTCACAGGTTATTTAACTAGTGAGTGTCTTGACTGTACCTCGTCACTACACCACTGAGGTTAGTCTTGATACTTACTGGGCACCGCTGTGGTTTGCTCATTCTACACTTCTGCACATTGGTTTGTGCAGATCAAGGTATGTTTCGTTAGTAGCTATGCGGGTCGTTGTGGTGGAGACTCAAGGTAAACCTGCTGCTGCGTTCGCAGGCTTCGGAGTCACTTTCAAGTTTTCATTTTGCACTGTTTATTCTTAGTTCTGGACAGTTGTATATAGAAGCTTTCTAGCAAACACTCTGTAGAGCTTATGACTTGTACTGTCGGGTTTTGGGAATTGTAAAACTTTAAGAGATTTCTATTTCAAATTGTTAGATGTTGTTTAAATAATATTGTTACTTCAATTAATGTTAGACTTACCTAGTCCTTAAGACTAGGTGCCATCACGATACCCAAACGGAGGGGAGTTTGGGTCGTGACATTGAGTTTGCAGCTATTGTTCATGCCTTGAAGATTTGGCGGCACTATTTGTATGGTGTCCCTTGTGAGATCTACACCGATCACCGAAGTTTGCAGCATCTGTTCAAACAGAAGGATCTTAACTTGCGTCAGCGGTGGTGGTTGGAGCTACTTAAGGACTATGATATCACCATTTTGTACCATCCATGGAAGGCCAATATGGTGGCCGATGCTTTGAGTCGTCGGGCATAGAGTTTGGGGAGTTTAGCATATCTGCCAGCAACAGAGAGGCCATTGGCGTTGGATGTTCAGGCCTTAGCCAACCATTTTGTGATATTGGATATTTCTGAGCCTAGTCGAGTATTGGCTTGTGTGGTCTCTCGGTCTTCTCTTCATGATCGTATCAGGGAGCGTCAGTATGATGACCCCCATCTGCTTGTCCTTAAGGACATATTTTTGAACGGTGATCCTAAGGAGGTGCCTATTGGGGATGATGGTGCATTGAGGATGCAGGGCAGTCTTTGTGTGCCCAATGTAGATGGGTTGCATGAGTTAATTCTCCAGGAGGCTCACAGCTAGCAGTACTTTATTCATCCGGGTGCCGCGAAGATGTACCAGAACTTGAGGCAGCATTACTAGTGGAGGAGGATGAAGAAGGACATAGTGTAGTATTAGCTCGGTGTCTAAATTTCCAGCAGGTGAAGAATGAGCATCAGCGGCCAGGCGGGTTGCTTCAGAAGTTAGAGATTCCGGAGTGGAAATGGGAGCGGATCACTATGGATTTCATTGTTGGGCTTCCACGGACCCAGCGGATGTTTGATGCAGTTTGGGTGATTGTGGATAGGTTGACCAAGTCAGCTCATTTTCTTCCTGTGATGACTACCTATTCTTCCGAGTAGCTGGCTCAAATTTATATCCGCAAGATTGTCAGGCTTCATGGAATACCGGTATCTACCATCTCTGACCGGGGTACACAGTTTACATCACGGTTCTGGAGGGCCATACAACATGAGTTGGGTACTCGAGTGGAGCTGAACATAACATTTTACCCTCAGATGGACGGACAGTCCGAGCACACTATTCAGATATTAGAGGATATGCTCCGTGCGTGTGTGATAGATTTTGGAGGTTCTTGGGATCAGTTCTTACCACTTGCGTAGTTTGCCTACAACAATAATTATCAGTCGAGCATCCATATGGCACTGTATGAGGATTTGTATGGTAGACGGTGTCGGTCTACAGTGGGTTGGTTCGAGCTGGGCGAGGCTAGATTATTGGGTACAGACTTGGTTCAGGATGCTTTGGAAAAGGTTAAGGTGATTCAGGATTGACTTCGCACAGCCCAGTCCAGACAGAAGAGTTATGCGTATCGAAAGGTTCGTGATGTTGCATTCATGGTTAGGGAGCGGGTCTTGCTTCGGGTTTTGCCCATGAAGGGTGTTATCAGGTTCGGGAAGAAGGGTAAGCTGAGACCAAGGTTTATCGGCCCATTTGAGGTGTTGCGACGTATTGGGAAGGTTGCTTATGAGCTTGCCTTGCCTCCCAGCCTAGCAAAAGTTTATCTAGAATTCCATGTTTCCATGCTCCAAAAGTATCACGGCGATCCGTCTCATGTGTTGGATTTCAGATCAGTCCAGTTCGACAAAGATTTATCTTATGTTGAGGCGCTGGTGGCTATTTTGGACAGGCAGGTTCAAAAGCTGAGGTCAAAGAACATTGCTTCCGTAAAGGTTCAGTGGAGGGGTCAGTCGGTCGAGGAGGCTACTTAGGAAACTGAGCGTGATATGTGCAACTGTTATCCTCATCTTTTCACCACTTCAGGTATGTCTCTATACTCGTTCCAGGACGGACAATTATTTTAAGAGGGGAAGGATGTAACGACCCGACCGGTCGTTTTGAGAGTTATAGCCCCGATCCCCTGTTTACTGCTTTCCTTGTATCTCTTTCTGCTTATGTGACTTGCCGGGAGGTTGTTGTTGTTGTGGCTTCGGAGTGAATTGAGACACTTAGTCCCTAAATAGAAGCTTAAGTCTTAGGATTTTTGAATGTAGTCAGGACTATGTGAAGACGACTCTGGAATGGAGTTTCGTCGGTTCCTTTAGCTCCGTTGGGTGATTTTGGACTTAAGGGCGTGTTCGGATTGTGATTTGGAGGTCTATAGCTGATTTTGGCTTGAATTGGCGGAAGTCAAATTTTTGGAGATTTTGACCGGTAGTGGAATTTTTGATATCGAGGTCGGATTCTGATCCATAAGTTGGAGTAGGCCCGTAATATCAATTATGACTTGTGTGAAAAATTTGAGGTCAATCGGACGTAATTTGATAGATTTCAGCAACGATTTCAAGTTCACTAAATTTGAATTGGAGGCTGATTCATGTTTTTAGCATTGTTTGATGTGATTTGAGGGCTTGAATAAGTTTGTATGGTATTTTAGGACTTGTTGGTATGTTTGGTTGAGGTCCCGGGGGCCTCGGGTGTGTTTCGGATGCTTAACGGATTAAATTTGGATTTATACAAATTGCTGAAGTTTTCTGGTTTCTGATGTTTTCGCACGTACGGCAGGGAGACCGCAAGTGCGGACTCGCACGTGCTAAAGAAGGAGCGCAGATGCGAATTTAGGCAGCCTAGGCTGGGTCCACTGGTGCGAGGAAAATGCCGCATCGGTGATGCCCGCAGATGCGCTAGAGGAATCGCATGCGCGAAGGAAGACACCAGAAGCAAACCATTGTCTATAGGTGCGCACACGCAGGTGCGACTACCTGATCACAGAAGCGGTCCCAGTCACCTTAAGCCGTTTCCTCACCATCAATGGAATTTTCGTAGGTGCGACATCGCAGGTGCGACTAGAGGTCTGCAGGTGCGAGAATGCTGCATAGAAAAGGGGAAAGTTTGAGGGTTTGATCTCATTTTCATTTGGGGTCTTTGAGAGCTCGGATTGAGGCGATAATTCAAGGATTTTTCAGAAAGAACTTTTGGATAAGGATTGTTAACTCGTTTATGGTTGTATTCCATTAATCTATAGTTGAATTCATCATTAAATTAAGGAATTTGGTTGAGAAATTTGAGAAAACGTTGGAAAGTTCTTCAAATAAATTTTTGAGTTTTGATTAGGATTTTGATATCGGATTTGGATAATTTTGATACGAGTGAAGTCGTGAGTGAACGAGTGTTCATATTTTGTTACTTTTACCCGATTTCGAGACGTGGGCCCGAGTCAACTTTTGGGGGTGATTTTCTAATTTCTTGCTTTAGCTTTGATTTCATTAATTAGATTAATTTCTTATAGTTGTATTTATTGTATTCATGTAAAAGGCATTGTTACCGATTGATTGAGCTTGGTTCGAGGTAAGTGGCTTGCCTAACCTTGTATGGAAGAAATCCTCTTAGGATTTGGTATTGTTGTGATATATGAGCATCGTGTACGTGAGGTGACGAGTACGTACACAGGCTATTTGTTGTAAAACCCAATTTATTTTACTGACTAGCAACATGTTTTTCCTTTAATTTGAGTTATACCGTTTAAATGAGTATTGATCTATTTTCATTCTTAATTGAGCTATTCCAATATGTGTAGTTATCCTGTTTAGTCTAATATCGCATGTCTATATGCTTTAACTGCTTATTTTAAACTTTGTGAAGCATGCCTAGTTGATTTCCTGCTTTTCCTTGTTCTTTATCTGCATAACTGTAGAAATCTTGCTATTAACTATTCTATTTATCGGTTTGAGCTGTGTGTTTACTTTTGAGACTACGAGACGGTTCCTCGGGAGTTCTCCCTGCACATTTACTTTTGAGACTACGAGTTGGTATATCGGGAGTTCTACCTGCATATTTACTTTTGAGACTACGAGGTGGTTCCTCGGGAGTTCTCCCTGCATATTTACTTTTGAGACTACGAGGCGGTACCTTGGGAGTTCTCCCTGCATATTTACTTTTGAGACTACGAGGCGGTTCCTTAGGAGTTCTCCCTGCATATTTACTTTTGAGACTATGAGGCAGTACCTCGGGAGTTCTCCCTACATATTTACTTTTGAGACTACGAGACAGTACCTCGGGAGTTTTCCCTGCACATTTACTTTTGAGACTGCGAGGCAGTACCTCGGGAGATCTCTTTGCTTATTTACTTTGGGACTACGAAACGGTATCTCCGGAGATTCCCTGTTGTTTCCCCCTGTGTTATACTGCTATTCTTGCTGTGTTTTCCTTTTGTTAAATTCCATTCTCTTAATATACTGTTATATTCCCCTACTTTATTTATTATATACCAGTGGGCCTGACCTGATATGGTTAGTCTTGGCACTTACTAGGTACTGTTGTGGTGTACTCATGCTACTCTTCTTTACATATATTTTGTGTGCAGATCCAGGTACTTCTTATCAGCTCCGCTATTAGCTGAGAGTGCTTGCTACTGTATGGAGATTTCAAGGTACATCTGCAGCATCCGCAGGCCTCGGAGTCCCCTTCTATTCTCCCCTATGTCAATTACCTTTTGTACTTCTTTTATTAGACTTTGGTGTATAGAGATACTAGTTTGCTCTTGTAGCTTGTGACTTACGATGTTTCGAATTTTGGGAAGACTGTGTATTAATAGAGTATTGGTTATTGTACATGCCGAGCGGCATTGTTACTAGTTATTCAGTTATCCACTCCTGTTAGTTGCCAAGTTTTACTTTTGTTTTGTTATTTTTCGCAATTTGTTAGGCTTACCTAGTCGTAGAGACTAGGTTTCATCACGACGTTATACGTAGGGAGTTTGGGTCATGACACTTCCGATTAGTGTAATTCCATTTCTGAATCAATATTGTCATAAAGTCAAGCAAATTCACAACTGGAAGGTATTTTGTGTGCTTGTTTGCTGCATTTACTGATTCTGTAATATTCGATGTCATGGACATGGTTCTATTTGCCTTGGAATATGCCTGGGACTATTTATCATATCCAATATCCATCAGGTATGTTTTCACTCTACTATCAATAGCTTCTAACTCTGCCATATGCCTGTTGACTTCTTCAACAGTGTATGCTCTTGCTAATACAAAGTATACTTCTTTGATTTGTTTTTGGCTCTTCGTGAAGTTTGCCTTTATGTTGTTCCACAGATGGAACATATATGCACAATGAGGGACTTCTGGATAGACAGTCGAAGTTGCTCTCCATATAACATCATGCATGTCTGATACAATGCACATTCCCTCTCTTTGTCCATAGGTTTCCCTGAACTGCATGAAGAACCACTCCCACGACACATCGTTTCCCGAATCAACAATTGCATATGCGATGGGTAGAATTTGTCCTGTAAAACCAAAGGAAAAAATATTAGTTACAACACACAATGTTAATTTATCATTTCATATAGTAGTATAGTCATAGGTAGGTGCAAGAATATAGCAAAATAATTATATACTCTGTTGGTATACTTGTATACCATATTGGTATCATATGTTATTTGAAAATCATTTTTGCTGCTTTAACCGAATGTAATTGGATTGTATTTTTAAAATAGTAAAGTACATCAATTATTCAATAGTGATTCTAAGATAGCTTTTTTCTTACCCTCTGCGTCTTGCGTGGAAGCCGTGAGTATGGTCCCTCTATGTATTGACTTTAAAAAACTTCCATCAACTACAACTGTTGGCATACAATAGATCCATCCTCTAATCGATACATATATAGCTATAAATGCGTACAAGAAGCTCACATCTACTTCAATGTGTAGTTGTGTCACTGATTGGGTTAGCGTACTCTAACATATAAAGATATGTTGGTATTTTCTTGTATGACTCACTTGGAGTTCCTCTCAACAATTGCATTGCTTTTTCTTTTGATCTTCATGCTTGCATGTAGCTTAAGTCCATACCATATGCTTTTTGGATGTCTCTCTGGATATCTGTTGGTGTATATATGATTTTCGGGTCAACAAGTTTATCTTGTACCACAGCTGCAACAAAAGCTGAGACAGCTTGCTTTGTGAACAAAATCTCTTATCATTTAAACAACTGTGGACAAAATTGAAATTTGTCACTTTGAAAAGATTTGATGCTCGCAGGCTTGATGCTTTAAGTCTCCAAGTGCATCTTTCATCTACGCATTCAAGGGTATACTTGTTTATAATACAAATACACTTATGTATCATGTTTTATTGATTAAAACACACACACAAATCCGTGCAATTCTATACTCACATAGTATACTCATATAGCATACCTATATACTATATCAGCATCATATTTTACTGATAAAAAATATAGACAAACCATCACAATTCTATACTCACATAGTATATTGATTTAGCATACATATATATTATATTGGTATCATATTTTACTGATAATAACAAACACACAAACCAGTACAATTATATACTCGCATAGTATACTGATATAGCATACTTATATACTATATCAGTATCATTTTTTACTGATAAAAAATACAGACAAACCAGTACAATTCTATACTCGCATAGTATACTGATTTAGCATACTTATATACTATATCCATATCATCTTTTACTGATAAAAAAACATAAATACAAACCAATACAATTCTATACTTACATATTATACTATATCAGTATCATGTTTTACTGATAAAAAATACACACACAAGCCAGTAGAATTCTATACTCCTATAGTATACCGATATAGCATCATGATATACTATATAGGTATCACATAGTTTTTTACTTGAAAAAATGCAGACGAACCTTCTTGGGCATGATTTATTAACTCGATATTGACATTTTTCTCTAACAACATACTGTTTCATAACAAGAGCCAGCAAGTTCTTGTCTTTGCAAATTTGTCCTTTTTCAACTTTTTGATGAAATTGATCAGTTATGATGTTTGCATCATCAAGTTCTATACCGGTGTCATCTCATTCTTGCACATCAAAAGTACTAATCATATCACTGCTTTCAAAATGTGCAATTTCTGATGAAATTGTAGCAACATCGAAACTGGAGGTGCTTGTAGCTATAGTATTTTTAGCAAACGACATACATAGTGAGAGTGTAGTCATCCCTGCACTTGATTTTTTCAATTCCATGTAAATACTAACACTCATATCGCTGCAAATTGTAATTGGTGGATATCCTTGAGCAATAACATACTGAATAACTATTGTGTTACTGTCCTTTTGCAAGTTCTTTGCAATTTCTCTGAGAAGTTGTTCAAATTTCCAACAGGTCTTTATTAGAATTGCATTAACATGAAAGTTTATAAAATTATGGTTATCATCCCATTCTCCATTATGCTGCAGCAGAATTGGTATATTTTTTATGCTTATGAAGTTATAACTACTTTTATATCCAAAATTGAATATCGACAATGCAAATTTCAACAGTGTTGATGTCAAATGCTGAATTTCAACAGAAGATTTTTCGAAATCAAATCAGCTGTTATGATTCAAAACTCCAGATCTCCAGATCTCCAAACTGAGAACAGAACTTTCAGCTAAAAATTCAGAAGTTTGAGCGCTAAACTTCTGTAATCTGCAAAATCAAAATCAGAAAAATAAGATGCGAATTTGAGCATCAAAAGTTTTAGCATCCCCCAAAGTCAAATCAGCTACTTCTACAAAATTTAAGGAGAAAAACTCGAATTTTAAAGAGAAATCAGTATCTTCACTTTATTTATTCACACGTCCAATCTTCAAATTAGGGTGGCGATCTTCAAATCTTCAACAGATGCTGGTGGGAATCTCNATCAAAAGTTTTAGCATCTTCCAAAGTCAAATCAGCTACTTCTACAAAATTTAAGGAGAAAAACTCGAATTTTAAAGAGAAATCAGCATCTTCGCTATGTTTTTTCACACTTTCGATCTTCAAATTAGGGTGGCGATCTTCAAATCTTCAACAGATGATGGCAATTTTTGTGCGCTAATTTTCTGAAATTTTGAGCAGCTTTTGCGTTTTTATAGGTAGGGCATTAGCGTGGGGTAGTTATTTTGAGATACTCGTTTGTTTATTAAATGGGTAGGGGTTGTAATTATTTAATAGGTAGAATTCTTTTATGGGTAGAGCGGGGTAAATATTTTAACTTTTATGGGTACTCCTATCTTTTCCCCAATAAGCTAAGCAAAATGCAGGCTTTTGGACAGTCATATGTGTCCTTAAGGAATTTAATCCCCTCACTGTTGCCCAAGGTTATGAGTTATTTCCTCCCTGGATAGAACGAAAAAACTATTCTGTAATACTGACAATCGAAACTACAGAACTTCAGTGAACTCAACAAACAGAGCAAAAGACACTTGACACTTTGTTTATTTGGAAAAACAATGCCAAAAATGTAGAAAAGAAGGGAGAAGTTTTTAGATTTTCTATGTTTGAAAAATGAGGCTAAGCCTCTAAATTTATAGACAATGAAAGTGTAAGATAAAGAGGTGCAATTCAAAAGGTGCATATTTCATTTCTCATTCAAACTCATTCACGAAACCTAACACTTACGACCTATTTTTCCTGCCACGTTTAACGCCTATACCCCAACCCTCTTTTTCCTTGTATTCTTTCGTCTAAAACAATTTCAGTATCATTTTCTCTGCAAAACTTTATATTATTTGTAGTTATAAACAATGTATTGTTAAATCTCAGAATCCAAATTCATTTCTATGTTCTTTGAAAAACTTTTTATAATGCCTTCGATTTTCTTTTTGAATTTAATCTCTTAAATTAATATTTTTACGATCCAAACCTATTTCTCACGTAAAAAAGATCACCTTGTTAACTTTTAAATTCCAAAGTTACTGTCCATTCAAATTTAAGGTCAATTTTGTTTGAGTAAAGAAAATAACAGTATACGAATCTAATATAAGGGAGATAATGCAAAATATTTATGCAGTAAAGAAAATAGCTTTTCTTAACAATAGATTACTATAAATAAAATACAACAACATACAAACCTAATATTGTAGAAGTAATACAAGATGTTCATTTCCAAAGAAGCAAATATTTTTTATTCAACAATTTTTAATAAAAGTAAAATGAATTAGGCACACATAGTGATGTGAAGAAAAAATTCTGAAATAAACAATACGTAGCCAATAATATTACTGTAATATTGTTGGAAGTATTAGCTATTTTACAATGATATTAAAGATAGATTCTCTAACAAAGTAGAAGAAGATCATATACATTATGCTAATATCATAAAAAAGGAGCAAGGGCTTACTGGATTTTTATAGAAGAATAAAAGAGAGAAAGAAGGATTTAATTGAGATCAGAGGGAAAAAAGATAAAAGGATGAACATAATTAAATCTTAACATATATTTTAGTCGCATTTTATTATATATCCTTTTCCCCTTGAAATAAAGTGAACACAAGTTAGTTTATGTATAATCTTGTAGGGTTATTGTTTTGTAAGCGTTCAATAATATTCGATTAAGATTTAAAGAAATATTCGAAATTGAAATTAGAAAAGAGTGTTCATTATGTTTGTACATGAACTTGACTTCAATACTGAAAATTTATGACCGAAAACTATATTAATTTCGTAACAGAATTAAAGTAAAATTATTAATTAATTGAAATCGTAATAGTTTCTTCATTTGAGCTTGGGCCCATGCACAACGCGGGCTATCTTTCACTAGTATCATATATGTCGAAAATCTTGTGTTGTTCTTAAAACTTTGCGTCCAAATTGAACAGATGGAGTAGTTTGGTATTAAGAATACTTTACATATGTCCTACATTTTGCAACTCCATTTTCGATTAAATATAATCAAACAAATTGAAACAAATAGACTAAATAAGCTTTTGTTTCAAATAATTAAATGAAAGTGAAAATGGAAAAGAAATGAATGAAATATAAACCTTTTTCTCACATAATTAATTTAAAATAGAAAATCTGATGATTAGACTAAAATAGATACTAGAAGAGAATTTGTATAATCAATCGTAACTAATATGGAATTGAGATGTAATTAATTGATTGAGTAAGATGGTGGAGAAGTAAGAAAATAGACTACCAGAATTTAAATCCATGAGCTACATTCTGACTATCTTAACAGATTCGAAAGAATTTGCTGTAACGACCCGAGCGGTAGTTTTGAACATTAGTATTCCGTATAGTTATTTGGAGTCTTGATTAGCTTCGTATAATATATTATGATTTGTGTGTATCGTCGGTTTTGGTTTTCAGGTGTTTCAAAATTAGTTTGGAAGTATGAATTTCATGCTTGAAGCTTTAAGTTAGAAGATGGTGATTTTGGACTTGGGCGTATGCCCAGATTTGTATTTGAATATTTCTAGAAGGTTTCGGCACTAATTGGCAAAAGTTAGAAATTTTAAGGTTTGGAATGTTCATAAGTTTGAACAGGAGTTGACCTTAATGATATCGGATTCGAATTATGGTTCCGAGAATTGAAATAGATTCGTTATGTCATTTGGGGCTTGTGTGCAAAATTTGGGTTCATTTCGGGTTGAATTGATATATTTCGGCACGAGTTTTGGAAGTTGAAAGTTCAAAAGTTCGATTTGAGGCACAATTCGTGATTTCGATGTAGTTATGCGTGATTTGAGGGCTCGAGTAAGCCCGTGTTATATTATGGGACTTGTTGGTATGTTCGGACGGAGTCCTGAGGGACTCGGGTGAGTTTTGGACGTGGTTCAGATCATTTAGAATATTTTTGCATTGCTGGTTTTCTGCTGTTACCTGTTGCTTCTGGTATTCTTCGCGATCGCGAAGGTCCAACGGCGATCATGAAGGGTGTTTTGGTCTACTGTGAATTCGTTCTTGGCGTTGGCGTGAGGATGAACGCGTTCGCGTAGAGTTGGGGCTGGTCTTCATCGCGTTCGCGTAGTGTTTGGGCTGAGCTAGGCAGGGTGTTGGTTACCTCTTCGCGTTCGCGATGTTGTTCCCGCGATCGCGTAGTTCTGTCAGCCTTGTGTATCGTGTTTGCGAGGCTGTCGCTACAATCGCGTAGTGCATTTTCAGGGGCATTGCATTTTCTTCTTCGCGATCGCAATGATATTTCCGCGATCACGATTCATCTATTCGTCTAGTGAATATAAAGTACTCTATTTCGGAGGTTTCAGTCATTTTTGCATATTTGGAGTTATGGAGCTCAGATTGAAGTGATATTTTAGGCGATTGTCACCATATGGATTGGGGTAAGTGTTCTTTACTCCGTTCTGATTATATTTCATGAATCTATCTTCATTTTTGGCAATTGGTTGATGATTTCAAGAGAAATTGAGGGTTTTTGTCTAAAATTCCATAAAGTAAATTTTTGAGTTTTGAGTATCGATTCAGAGTCGGATTTGAGTGAAACTAGTATGGTTGGACTCGTAATGGAATGAATTATCGGATTTTGTGAGTTTTGTCAGGTTACGATATGCGGGCCCATGTTTGATATTTTGGTTGATTTTGGACTTTTGATTAAAGATTCAACCTTTATCGATTGGGTTTGTTTCCTTTGGCATTATTTGATGTTCTTGAGTTTTTTTTAGCTAGTTTCGAGCCGTTCGGTGGTCGGTACGTGCGGGATGGCATTTTTGGAGTATCGTCTGGCTTGCTCGGTATTAGATTCGGCTTGTTCGAGGTAAGTAACACTTCTAAATTTGGTGATGAGGGTATGAATCCCTGAACATACGTATTATGTATTGGTGTTGAGGTAACGCACATGCTAGGTGACTGTCACGACCCAAAATCCAACTAGTCGTGATGGCACCTAACCCAAATCGCTAGGTAAGCCAATTACCAACTATCCACTACCAATGAAATTAATAAGGCAATTAATTAAAAGAAAATATATAAACTAATACGTTTCCCCAAGAACTGGAAGTACAAATCATGAGCTTCTAAGAATAGAGTATACAAATCTGGTATGAAGTAAATATATCATCTGTTTGAAAAGTACATAAACAAAGTTCTATGAATCTAAGGCTACCATGAACAAGAGGCAGTTATAACTGGAACACAGGTACATCTTCAGACCCAACTCCCAACGAACACAGCAACATCAGCAACCAACATCTGCATGCAAGGTGCAGAAGTGTAGTATGAGTACAACCAACCTCATGTACTCAATAAGTAACAAACCTAACCTTAGGTTGTAAATAGTGACGAACTTGTACCAAGGTCGGGTCCCAACTTCAATAACCAACAATAGTTCATAACAACATAAAACAAGTAATACCAGAAGTAACTCAACAATCAAATGTTCAACAAAAATATGATTTCTTAAAATAGTTCTGCCTTTCATGTACATCAATGAAAACCCAAATAGTTTACCGGAGTTGCCAAAAATATGAATAAGTTTGAAAATAATAATTTTTCCAAAATCCTTTCAATAATAAATAAGATATTTCATTTTCTTTTCAGATAACCAGTGTAAAACAAATGCATCACTATGCCAATCTGTCAATATGTGTGAGAAATCATGAATGATGTGATACCGTACAACATGAGGAGAATGCATCTTTATGCCTGTATGTCATGTGTGCATGTCAATGCAATGTATCTCAGATATGAACTCATGTACTCACACTCTCAGAGTACTCAATCTCATTTTCTCACATATTCCACTCATCATGCCAATTCACTCGGTACTGTATATGGCCAATCCGGCCCAGGGAAGATCCATCCCAGCATATATACATCAACTGATCAGCAGTCACTTAGTACCAAGTAGGGCCAATCCAGCCCGTAGAGAATATCCATCTCGAGGTATATAATACTTCGGACAAGATCCATGTCCAGGGAAGATCCATCCCTCAATAATATCAACCGCGCTCACTGGGGGTGTGTGCAGACTCCGGAGGGGCTCCTTCAGCCCTAGCGCTATCATAAATCAGTATCAATATCAGAATCAATCAGGCCCTCGGCCTCACTCAGCCATCAATCTCTCCAGTCTCTCTCTCTCAAGGGATCACAATGTCATGAAAATAGCCCGAAAATGATAATATGATGTATCAATAAATAACAACAGAGACTAAGATATGATATGCAAATGAATGCATATGACTGAGTATGTAATGCAATGAAAGCAGATAACTTAACAGCAGAAATGACCTCGGTGGGTCCCAACAGGATAAACATGTAGTCTAAACATAGTTTATAACATGAATCACATTTTGATAACTCTAGTACGTAGAGATTTCATGATTTCAGACAAGTTCAGATAACTACACAATATCACAAAAATAACTATCACAGTTCACACAGTGCACGCCCACACGCCCGTTACCTAGCACATGCGTCACTTTAACACCAAATACATAACACGTATAATCCAGGTTCATACCCTCAGCTCCAAGATTAGAAGAGTTACTTACCTCGAACAAGACGAATCCAAAGTCGAGCAAGCTAACCAATGCTCCAGAAAACCCATTCTGCACGTATCAACTTCTGAACTTCTTGAATCTAACCACAATAAATTTGATTCAGTTCACACAATTATAGGAATTAATTTCATATCAAAATACTAATATTTTCCCACAAAATTCGAAATTACACTCCAAATATTGCCCGTGGGGCTCACGTCTCGGAATCCGACGAAACTCATAAAATCGGACAACTCATCGAATTACAAGTCCAACCATACTAATTTCATTCAATTCCGACTCCAAATCGACGTTCTAAATACAAAAATTCATATTATGAAACTTTAGGCCAACACCCCCAATTTCCTCTTTAAATTCATCAACCAATTGCTAAAAATTAAGATAGATTCATGGAATATTATCATAAGGGAGTCAAGAACACTTACCCCAAGTCGTGTGAAAATATTCCTCCAAAATCGCCCAAATCGAGCTCCAAAATCCAAAAATGGTGAAAAATCACGAACCCTCGAACTTAAAGGGTTCTGCCCAGCACTTTCGCAAATGCGGACAAGAGGTCGCACCTGCGACCCTCGCTTCTGCGGAAAAAGGCACGCATTGGCAAGGCTGGCCAGTTCTACTATGGCCATGGTCGCACCTGCGACCCTCGATTTTGCGCCTGGACGTCCGCTTTTGCGATGCCTCCCCAGCCAGCACTGCCTTGCTTCTGCGACTTCATTGTCGCTTCTGCGACCATCGCACCTGCGAGTCCATTTCTGCAGGTGCGAAAACACCAGAACCAGCATACTTCCAGCAGTGAAACATGACATAAAAATAATCCGAACCTCGTCCGAAACTCACCCGGGCCACCCGAGACCCCCAACAAAATATACCAACAAGTCCCATAATATAATACGGACCTACTCGAGGCCTCAAATTACATCAAACAACGTCAAGATCACAAATCGTACTCCAATTCAAGCTTAATGAACTTTGAAGTTTCCAAATTCTACAAACAACGTTGAAACCTATCAAATCAAGTCCGATTGACCTCAAATTTTGCACACAAGTCATAAATGACATAACAAAGCTATTCCCATTTCCAGAATCGGATTCTGACCCCAATATCAAAAAGTCAACCCCCGGTCAAACTTTCCAAAAATTCAATTTTCGCTATTTTAAGTTTAATTTCACTACGGACCTCCAAATAATTTTTCGGACACGGACCTAAGTTCAAAATCACCATACTGAGCTATTGGAATTATCAGAATTCAAATTCAAGGTCGTTTACAACTTAAGTCAACATCTGGTCGACTTTTCCAACTGAAGTTTTAAATTACTAGACTAAGTGTCTCATTTCATTTCAAATCTCTCCAGACCCGAACTAACTAATCCGATAGGTCATAATACAACTATAAAGTACAAATAGAGTAGTAAATAGGGGAATGTGGCTGTAATACTAGAAATGACCATCCAGATCGTTACAGTGACAGGCGTGTGGACATGCACCGTGTGGATTGTGACTTGGTTGATCCTCTGGTACTGTGTAGCACCAAATATTATTTATTTTTGTCCATAAACTTTCTACGTGCTAGAGTAATGGAGCGGTGATCCATGTTAGAAACCATGTTTAGGCTATATATTTATCATGTTCGGACTTATTGAGGTCATTTCTGCTGTTGAGTTATTTGCTTAAATTGCTATTACATACTAAGCCATATTCATTCATTTGCATATCGTATCTCAGTCTCTGTTATCGTTTGTTGTCACATCATGTTATCATTATTTGGGCTGGTTGGCATGACATTCGCGAGCCCGAGAGACTAGAGAGATTGATGACTGAGTGAGGTCAAAGGCCTGATTGTGAGTGATAATTATGGGTTCGGGCTGCACGCCGCAACATGACATATTGGCTTTATATATGTTATTATTATATGGATCGGGTTGCACGCCGCAATATGCCTTATAGGTTTTATTATTATAGGATCGGACTATGTCGCAGCAAGCCAGATTGGCTTACATTAGCGCTTGGGCAGGATCTGCCCCTCCGGAGTCTGACATACCAGCAGTGAGCGCATGACGATGCTTTGGTGAGGGGACTATGAGCCAGGCACTCGTACATTGCTGATTGTTTTTTTTTTTGTGTGTGTGATGAAGTGATGCATTTTCCTAATGCTATACGATATTGTGACATTCATGATCTAATATGTATGCATTGAGACGTATATTCCTCATGCTAGACGGCATATGATAGTTGATGACCTGACATGCATATTGACATGTAAGCATAGAGGTGTACTTTCCTCATGTTATCTGATAATGAAATATCTTATATGTTGTTGAAATCTTTTGGGAAAAATCATAGTTTTTCTGATATACTCACATTTTTGGTGACTTCGGTGAAAAATTTGGGTTTTACGATTATATTTAAAAAGTATACCTATTTTCTATAACTATGAGAGACCTGAGCTTCATATCTTTGAGTATTACTTGTATTGTTTTCATTATATGCTCTTGGTTATTGGAGTTGGACTCTGACCGTTGTCCAAGCTCGTCACTGCTTTCAACCTAAGGTTAGGTTTGTTACTTATTGAGTACATGAAATCGATTGTACTCATACTACACTTCTGCACCTTGCGTGCAAATTTTGGAGTTGATATTGCTGTGTATGGCGGGAGCTGGCGTTGAAGATGTACCTGCGTTGCGGTTATAGCTGACTCCTGTTCTTGGTACCTTTAGATTTATAAATTTGTTTATGTACGTTTTGAACAGATGATGTATTTATTTCATACCAGCTTTGTAAACTCTAAGTCTTAGAAGCTCATGATTTGTACTACCCATCCTCGGGGAATTGTATAAAATTCAGTTATTTCATTTTTGACTCTTATCATTATCATTATATTGTGGTTTATTGTTAATTGGCTTATTGGATTAGGTGTCATTACGACTAGTTGGATTTTGGATCGTGACATTTCATTCATTTGTTTATTTGCTTAATTGAATGACAAATATGCCTCATATTGCTTGCATTGTGTAGAGAGGGCTGAATGTTTGCCACTTTATCACTTCAATATGGGCCACTGGGCCAAGCACCTTAAACCATCAACATAACGGGGAAGTTCACATATAATTGATTTTGGAACCACCTTTTGAAATATAGTCGAAGTTTATAAGATTTTATAAGTTTAGCAATGTTAGAAACAACTTTTGATATACGCGATTGAAGTTGCAAAATTTTTAATCGTAAGTTTTGTCTAAAGTTTGGTATATTGCTTTTGTAAGCAAACTTCGGACAATCATGCCTGAAGTTTGGCTTGCCACGGTTATAATTCTGATATACTTGGATTGAAGTATGGCTTGCCACAGTCAAACTTTCGACATATGCAGCCTAAAGTTTGGCTTACCGAGTACAAACTTGGTAAGTTATGACATATGAGCATGAACTTTCATTAATCAATGCCCGGAGTTTCAAAATTAATTTTTTTTGAAGTTTAAACTACCAATCCTCATCGCTACCAATATTAATTTCAAGATTTTTCAACATCCACTTGATTTAAACTCAATTTTCATATTTGGTGCTCAAGACCCTTCAAGCTTGCAACAATAGTGATTTGACAATGTTTTAAAAAAAGTTCAATAATACCTACTCGACTTAAACTCAATTTTCATATTCGATATTCAAGATCCACTTCTTCAAGCTTGCAATAAGAGGCGGATCTAGAATTTAGAGGCTCAGGGTGCCACAAATTTTGAATCTAGCCATGTTATAATTTACAATACCAAAATAGGGTATAAATTTAATCGATTTGGTCTATTTGGATTTCGGTTCGGGTTATTCGTCTTTGAAGTTAATATAGCTAGATAATTCGATCGAGCAAAAAGATTACGCAAGAATTATGATAACTGGGAAAAAAAAGCATAAAATTCAATTGGTGTATGTATTTTGTACAAGAAAAAATGGGTCGTTATCAATTTGTATTTAGATACTCAAGGCAAAAGTTTATACTAATAAGCACTCTAAACATTAAAACAAAAGTAAGTTTACGGACAATTTTTAATTTATTAACTTTTTATGAAAATTAAGTCACTCGATATTATATACAATTGTACTATTTTAGAGCAATATGACAATAAAATAAACTTTCAACCTTGATTAGAACAGTAACTTATTCAAGGATTTTTTTTGTTTCTGCAATAGATTTACTGGAGTTGTGCTTTTGGAGGAAAAAAATTATTTTTTCATCATCTATTGATAAATCATGGAGGAGTTGGGAAAGCGCAACAATGATGATTTTTTTTTTGACGAGGAAAAAATAGATTTTTGAAAGATTTTTTTAAATATATTTTATGTTTACTGTTTAAAGAAAAAAAGGAGAGAAGAAATTACAAAATAAACTAAGAAAATCAAAGAAAAAGTCTATAGGAACGACTAATAAACAAAAAAGAGTAAGGAAAGATACGAAGAAACAAAGGAGTAAAGCTCCTCCTGTAATTGTAGCTGTCTTAAATGCACCAAACTCCCACCACTAGAGTGAAAATGATGATGCCTTGCCTGTGGCACTTTGAGTAGTTCTGTTAATGAGGATGCCACTTAAAATATTTGTATACATTTCTTCTATATATACATACTATTGTATAGTCTCGGCCAAAACTTACGGGTGGCGTGCCACCCTGTTCCTTACACATAGGTCCGCCCCTACTTACAATAATGGTGATTATGCCAATGTTTCAATCTTTTCCAACAACATCACTTGATTTAAACTCATTTTTCATATTCGAAATTTAAAACTCACTTGTTTTATAATATATTTGAAACACACTACTAGATAACAACCAAGAAGAAGAAGCAACTTTCTCTGAAATTTGCCTACACTAGCTACCAGTTAACTTTTTTTGAAAAAAAAAAACTTATAAGAAATAGACTGTGCTTATTTACCCTTAGTACAAAAGTTATAACTTAATTATATTCTCATGTACAATTTATCAATTATATACAAATAGTGATAAATGAGTATTCCTTAATCTTATGAAATTAAATAGGAGGAAATATCCATTAATATTATATTCCCATTAAATATTTGAAACAAGCTTCTTCTCCTCCCTTATGCTTCTTGCCTTCAAACCCTAGAAAAAAAGTTGACCCCTCCTCTTCTCCCATATGCCCAATTGGAAATAACAAGACGGTCCATGAAACTTCGGCATTCCTTGTAACGACGCGACCAATCGTTTTGAGCTCTAGCGCGTCGTTCGGCGGTTTGAGACCTTGAGTAGTTTCACTTCATGTATTATGACTTGTACGTGTGGTCTTTTTTTTAATTTCTAGAAGTTCGGAGTTGATTTGAAAAGAAAATTCTCAATCCGGAAGCTTTAAGTTGAAAGAGTTGACCAAGGTTTGACTTTTGAGTAAACGACCAAGGAATCGGGATTTGAAGGTTCCAATAGGGTTGTATGATGATTTTGGATTTGGACGTATGTTCGGGTTAAGTATCGGATGGTCCGGGAGCATTTCGCCATTTATTGTGGAAAGCTGGTATTTTTAAAAGTTTTAGAATTTTCTAATTTCGAGTTGAAGTGAACTTTGGTTTTATTGATGTTTGTTTGTGATTCCGAGTCTTGGAATAGGTTCGTATTGTAATTTGTGACTTGTACGCAAAATTTGGCGTCATTCTGAAATGCTTAAGTGTGATTCGTACGTGTTTAGCGAAGGATGAAGGTTTGAAAGTTAAGAGAGTTTAAGAAATTGAGTTTGATCTTTAATTCTTGATTTCAATGTTGTAATTTATGTTCTGAGCCTTTGAACAAGTTTACATAGGATATATAAACTTGGTAGAATGAATGGACGGGGTTTCTCGGACCTCGGGTGAGTTTTGGGGTCATTTCGAACCACTTTTAAACCATTTTAAACTATTGTTATCTAATGCCGGGGGTGCTCATCGCGATCGCGGAGGTATGGGTCGCGATCGTGAAGAGCAAAGTGCATTCCAGGCCTTTGTAAATCGCGATCACGTAGGGAAGGTCGCAATCACGTAGAGGAATTTTCTGTTATCAGTAGTCTAACTTCGGGACTCATATCTTCTATTCTATAAAGAATTTAGGAATGATCTAAAAATGAAAGTTGTAACCCATTAAATCTAATTTTTACAAAATCAAATCGTTTGTCATTTTGGAATTTTGTATAAAAAGTTATGACTATTATATAAAGGGTGTCTGTAAAGAAAACATAATTTGTATATAGCGATCGCGAGAAGGAAACGGTGCTGGAACTTTTGTTAATCGCGATCGCATGGATAATAATCGTGATCGCGAAGAAGGAGGCCTGGCAGATATATTAAACATCTAATTTCGGGATTTTCAGCTCATTTCTTCACTTTTAAGTTCTTGGAGCTTATGTGGGGCAATTTGGGGTGATTCTTCAAGATTATTTTGGCCATATATCATAAGTTAAGTTATTCCTACTTGTTTCGAGTTAAATACATGGGCTATATATAGGTTTTATCATGGAATTTGATAGAAATTGTGGAAATTTTGAAAGAAAACTTAAAAATGATATTTTCGAATTTTGACCACGAAATTGGACATGAAATTAGGAATCAATTATATATTTGAGTTCATGGTATTATGAGTAATTTTATTTTCAAAAATATTTGAAATCCGGGCGCGTGGGCCTGGTGTTGACTTTGTTGACTTTTCAAGCGGAGTTAGAAATTATTATGAATTTTTAAATTATGCGTATTGGAGTATATTTTTATTGATTTATATGTTATTTGACTAGTTTCGGATCGATGGACATCGATTCAGGGTGTTAGAGAGACGTTGGAGCCGGTTATGGAACTTGAGAGCGAGGTAAGTCTCATGTCTAACCTTGTAAGAGGGAATTTACCCCGTAGGTTTTATACTTATTACATGCTATATGTTATGGGAGCTACGCACGTATGAGGTGACGGGTATCCGTACGTATGCTAGAGTTCCTGATTATGTCCGGGTAGAATTAGATTCACGTTATGCTTTAATTGTACTAATTGAGTTATTCTTCATGTTTAATTACTTTAAGTTACATTATGACTTGAGACTAGACTCGCTATTTTAAATATTTGACAAGCTACTTGATTAGCCTTAAGGATTGTACTTCTCTTTCAGATTTCTCCCGCATTGTGCGCATTAATCGGAAAGTTTCTCTTGAATTCCATAACTCACATGTATATTCGTGAATGGGATCATAGACCCATAAAAGCTTCACACTCTTATGGAATCGGGCCGTACGCCTCAATAGGATATTGTAACACACTCTTATAGGATCGGGTCGTTTGCCTCGACAAGATATTGTAACACACTCTTATGGAATCAGGCCCTTTGCCTCGGCAGCATCACGTATCATATTCTTATGAGATCGGGCTATTCGCCTCGGCAGAATTATGTATTACACTCTTATGGGATAGGGTCGTTCGCCTTGGTAGTTCTATGAAACACTCTTATGGGATTGGGCCGCTCGCCTTGGCAGAATCGTGCGAAATACTTAATAAGGAGTACGTGTACTCATGAGTTTCCTGACTTGAGATATGACCGTTGATTTGGTATTGACCATTACGTATTCCATTTGAGGAGGTATCCGATAATTGAGGACTTTTGAGTTCATTGTTCAGCTGTAGACCGTATTATTTGCCTATATATGTACTCATTGTTTACTTACCATATTTCATACTTGTCTACTTTGTTATATTTGATTTACTGGACCACTAGTAAGTGTCAATGTCCACCCCTCGTCACTACCTCTTCAGGGTTAGGCTAGATACTTACTGGGTACGTGTTGATTTACGTACTCATGCTACACTTTTGCACTAATTATGCAGGATTTGACAGGTTCATTTAGTGGTCATTTGGGCACGTAGGTGCAGCTGCTGAAGGGACATTATACTGAGCTTCATTTCATGCTACGATTCGCGGCACACAGAGTTTACATCATAATTATTTACTTTATCACGTCTATCTTGTATTCCAGATAGATATTGTATTGTTATTGTACTTCCTAGTAGATGGTTGTGCACTTGTGACACCGGAATTTGGGGTGTTCTAGAATTTGTTTATGGTTTGCTTTACACTGACACACTATTACTTTATATTGTAATTAAATTATACGTACCTATGATTTTTTTAATGCATTGATCTATTTATCTAATAAGATTCATGATTTCAAAAATAATAAAATGAATAATTAAGTTGGTAGTTCACTGTTGGCTTGCCTAACGGCGACGTTGGGCGCCATCAAGACCTATATTGAGATTTGGGTCGTGACCACTTGGTATCAGAGCACTAGGTTCACTTAGGTCTCATGAGTCATGAGCAAGTCTAGTAGAGTCTTGCAGATTGATACAGAGATGTTTGTACTTATCTTCGAGAAGCTACATGGTTGTTAGGAGAACTTCCCTTCCTTGATTCCTCATCGTGCGATTTGATTTCGTTAAATCGTATGCCTTCGGTGTCTTCCTACTCATTCGTACGCGACGTCGGGCATTTGTTATCAGTTGAGCACCGACGAGTTGTGAAGATGCTACATATGTAGTGTAGGATGCTTTTCGCTATGAATGCAGGCAGACCATTATCGTTACCTTGTAGAGGAGTGTTATGTCATTTCAGCCCAATGTTGGAGTTGCCTATGGTCGAGATTTGATATTTCCAAATTTGGTGAAATTCTTGTTAATATTGTGGTGTCCCTATCCTTGATTGAATGCATTGAGGCTCATTGGCATGTTGGCCTTCATTTGTTTGCCTCTGGGCACGGTGTTGTGAGATGGAACCTAAGAGGAAGTTATCAGAGATAGCTCTATGTTGTGACTTCAGGATCGAATCATCGTTTCTAGTGTTGATGGTTCGAGGGAGATGATCCCCGAGGTTGTCTCCGTGCTTAGGAATTTTGAATGTGATGAGAAGGGCATGATTTAAATGTAGGAAAATGTGAGTATTCGATTATTGTTTTGGATGCAATACGACTTCGAGTTTCAAATACGGTGTTGGACCTTCGGATGATGTTAATGAATGAAGGGATTCTTACGGCTGGCAGATCAGTGTGGACCCAGGGAGATTATTTGATTTCATAATGGAGGTAACTATTGTAATGAGGTTGGAACACGTCGATATGAGGTTACGAAGGTGGGCTATATCCTGTGAGTAGGTTAGCGGTTGCGTGGATTTGAGGAGGTTCCTACGAAGAGTTCTACTTTCTGCCCAACATGGGATACATATTTTGCGATGTGAGCTTGGGTCTCTTGAAGAAGACAGTATGTCCCTTAGGAGGTTGAGCGTGCGATGGTGGTTGATAATTCGGGATGTGTTATGATTGGTGCAACAAGAGCTTGTGAGAAGTTGGCCGAGTAACGGTGCGAGATCATGGTAACTGGGAAGAATAAGTCGTTGTGGGGTCCGGATCTATGTGCTTGTAGTGTGAAGCTAAGTGGGGGAGTCCACCGTCTACAATTGGGTCATGTGGTTGTGGGCATGTGCAGATTTTGGTCATCGGTGCATTGGTGGATTAGTTATGACCAAGAGAAGAAAAAAACATCAAGGGTATTTTGGGCAAGGAATTTGACGTATATGTGCTACATTTCACCTTATCGATTCATGTGCAGATATTGGGGATGACTCAGAATTTATGCTTCTTGTAGATGCGATGTGCAAGGAACTTAAATCAGTAGGGCAATAGCATAGCTATTATTGACCTGACAAGAATTCATCCGGTTGCTTCTTTGGAAGTGTTCATGTGCTAGTAGAGCACTGGAGTTTGGTTATGTATTCGGGACCAGGTCAGAGTGGGTGACTCTCAACAATGGTTCTAGTGGGTTCAAGAATTAAAGTGCGGTGTTTAAGGATTTAGGTTCGTTATGTGGCTGGGGACTGGGTTTTGTGGCAGAGTGTGAAGAATACTTCAGGAATTTCTATGTTATCATCGGGTCTACGATGCAGTGTTAGAGAAATGGGAGAAAAAACTTCGAATTCGCACGAGGGATTCTAGACGGGTGTATCAACGGGAGATACTATTGAGTGCATGTCGATGGTATGCGATGGCTGATGGGTATTGAGACGATATGGTCTTGTGATTTGGGTCACTCGGGATAAGTGTAGTATCGTATCAGTTATTTGTTTGAATAGAACTATTAATTCGAAGGCAAGTAAAGAGTAAATTGGGAAAAGTAGAGTTAGTTAGTAATGGTTTGAATCAATAGGGTTGTGGAAATGATCAGTTTCTTCGGTGTGGTAAAGCTATACCGGTGGTTAGTGGTTGTATGTGCAGGCTTGACAACCGCCGTGGTTTGATTGATTTAGAGGTATTTGATTCGTATGGCTTGGTTATGTGTGAATAGATCCCAGAAGAGTTATGGCAGTTTACACCGCGACTTGAGGTTTGCATTTTTTGCGGTTATGGGAAGTTGGTTATGGGTGGCGATTCTTCTTCTGAGATGAGTTAAGTGAAAGGTTTCGAGCTAATGAAGTATTAACTCTATTGATGGTTTAGGAGATTATGATGAAATTCTTGTACTCTCGAGTAGCAACACGATATGTGCAGTGAGCGGTATAAAGATTGAAAGTTGAGGATCAGGATTGCGGTTTAGTTTTGTTACAAATATCACGAGCTCCGGAGGGGGGGGGGGAA
>AWOL01S0034295.1:35669-57505 GCA_000715115.1 Nicotiana otophora | reverse complement strand
GGGGGGGGGGGAATCGCGTCGTTTGGCTCGGCAGTATCACGTATCATATTTTTATGGGATTAGGTCGTTCGTCTCGGCAGAATCATGTATCACACTTTTATGGGATCAAACCGTTCGCATCGGTAGTTTTATGAAATACTCTTATAGGGATGGGGACGCTCGCCTCGGCAGAATCGTGCGAAATGCTTGATAAAGAGTCTGTGTACTCATGAGTTTCCCAACTTGAGATGTGACCGTTGATTTGGTATTCACCATTATGTATTCCATTTGAGGAGGTATCAGATAATTGAGGACTTTTGTGTTCATTGTTCAGCTATAGACCATATTATTTGAATATATCTGTACTCATTGTTTACTTACCATCTTTCATACTTGCCTACTTTTTTATATTTGATTTACTCGACGACTAGTAAGTGTCAATGTCGACCCCTCACCACTACTTCTTCGGGGTTAGGCTAGATACTTATTGGGTACGCATTGATTTACGTACTCATGCTGCATTTCTGTATTAAATGTGCAGGATTTGACAGGTTCATTTGGTGGTCATTTGGGCGCGTAGGCGCAGCTGCTGAGGGGACATTATTGTGAGTTGCATTCCATGCTACGATTCGCGGCACACAGAGTTTACATCATAATTATTTACTTTATCCTGTCTATCTTGTATTCCAGACATATGTTGTATTGTTATTGTACTTCTTAATAGATGGTCATGTACTTGTGGCACCGAATTTTGGGGTGTTCTAGAATTTATTTATGGTTTGCTTTAAGTTCTAATCGAATACAATTGAATTTTTAATTGATTCACTGATGAAGTATCCGAGCAAAGTACTAATAAGGTGATCGAGAATAAAACATTCAAGACTATGTCGATTGTACACATCTTGGAGCATCTAGTCACTCATTATACCGAAGCATCTGGTCACTTAAACTCCAAGATTTGTTTTCTTATTTATTCAGCGATCAAGCATTTGAATATGATCAGTTGAGAATAAATTATCAACGCTTGTCATATTTATGTAAGTGTAAATTATCATAAATGAAATAAAATCATACACTTTATTATAACCTATTACACGTATACGGATATGAAGTGTAATTTATTCGAAAGCACACTGATGATAAATATTATATATATAAGTGATCGAGTTTAATTGATATAGTCATTGTATCCAACATACTATGATACACTTAATGTCTTGGTAAATAGATAATAAAGTGTATCATTGATGTAATGCTATAGTAAAACTTAAGATGTAGTGCTATATATAAATTTAATTATAAATTAATTTATTACAATGTTTAAACACAAAATCGAACAGTATCAGGTGCAAGTTAATTAATAAAATTTTATTAAGGTACAAATTAAGAAAGAAAGCATATATTAAGTGTGCAAAATGCTAAGAACAAAAACTTTTGTATGGTACAACTTTTGTAAGATGTTGATAAGTTATTAATAAAAATTATTATTAAAATTTTTAAAAATTAGTTTCTGACCGAATTCGGTCGTTATTTTTGAGGTCAAATGGTCAAACATTATTTTATTATTACCGACCGATATTTCCGACCGAAGTTGGTCGGTAATATTTTAATTAGACTGGCAGACGGGTCTTCTTCCCCATTTTCATCGTTTCCCTCTCTCTTCTTTCTCTCTTTTATCTCTCTTTGTCACATCTTTTTGCCCAAATCTCACCCAAAATCATGTCACCAACCCCCAAAATCGAAACCCCACCTCCCCAACCCCCAGTAGAGTTTCTCCGCCCGCCGTCATCTAACTCCACCACTGCCATTCCCCTTCCGCTGCCACCATTTCTATTCTCTTTCAAGGTTAGTGTTCTACCTTATTAGCTTTTTAATTTGTAATTTTATGAATTTTTTAGGGTTTTTGTCTATTTTAGATTTATGTGACTAAATAGGGGTTTTGAACTAAATTGTGACTAAGGATTAACTATATTGTATTTAAAGTTAACTACATTGTAACTAAAATTGATTATCCACTAATAGAGGTGTATAAATTATTTAAACTAGTTAATTTGTGGTGTATAAATTATATAAATTAGGGTTTAGTGCTCTCAAATTATGAAGTTATGGCTCTTAATTTTGTTGTTTGAACTATATTAGATTTAGAAATAAGTATATTGTAATTAAAGTTAACTATATTGTAACTCTAATCGATTATTCACTAATAATGGTATATTTGATTATGATTACTAGTAGAGCCGTAAATATGGACTTGTCCCGTTGGACCAACCCAGCCCAACCCGTGATTTAGCAGGGTTAGGCTAGAGTTGTTTAAGCCTATTTAAAACGAGGCTTTTAAACCCAGTTCGAGTAAGCATGTGGCACGTGAGGCTTGACTGGGGCTGGGCTGACCCATGGGTCTCATAAAAATATTTATTTAAAATATATAAAATATAAAAAGTATACTACCTCTAGCAATGGAAAATTAGAATTGGATCTTTACTTAGAAGAACCAAAGCTCGATTTTGAGAAGTTTCAAGAGATGGATGTTGTCATGTATTAGAATGACCATTCTAAAACATATCCAGATCTTTCACTGATGACGCATTGTAATGACCCGACTGGTCGTTTTGAGTATCACAGCCCGTTCCCCATTTACTGCTCAATTTATGCCTTACAATTGATTATGACTTAACGGTTTAGTTAGTTTGGGTCCGGAAGGATTGCAGAGTGAAATGAGACACTTAGTCTCATAATTAAAAGCTTAAATTGGAAAAGTCGACTGGATGTCGAGTATGTGTAAACGACCTCGGATTCGAATTCTGATGATTCTAATAACTCGGTATGGCAATTTTGGACATAAGAACATGTCCGAAATATTAATTGGAGGTTCGTAGTGAATTAGGCTTGAATGACGAAAGTCGAATTTTTGAGAAGTTTGACCGGGGGGTTGACTTTTTGATATCTAGGTAGAAATCTGATTCTGAAAATTTTAATAGGTCCATTATGTCATTTATGACTTGTGTACAAAATTTGAGGTCAACCAGACGTGATTTGATAGGTTTCGGCGTTGTTTGTAGAAATGAAAAGTTTCAAAGTTCATTAGGCTTGAATCTATGTGTGATTCGTATTTTTAGTGTTGTTGGATGTGATTTGAAGACTCGACTAAGTTTGTATGATGTTTTAGGACTTGTTGGTATATTTGGTTGAGGTCCCGAGGGGCTCGGGTGAGTTTCAGATGCTTAATGGATCAAAATTTGGACTTAAACAGCTGCTAGAATTTTCTAATATCTGAATATGATTTCCTTATACGCGATCGCGTGAATGCGTCTACGATAGCGTAGGCTTAGTTGGTCAGTAGAGGTTTTGTGCTTCGCGATCGCGTGGGGATATCCGCGATCGCGTAAGGTTAATTGAGGGCTGCTGAGTTTTGTGCTTCGCGATCGCGTGGGGATATCCGCGATCGCGTAAGGTTAATTGAGGGCTGCTGAGTTTTGTGCTTCGCGATCGCGTGGGGATATCCGCGATCGCGTAAGGTTAATTGAGGGCTGCTGAGTTTTGTGCTTCGCGATCGCGTGGGGATATCCGCGATCGCGTAAGGTTAATTGAGGGCTGCTGAGTTTTGTGCTTCGCGATCGCGTGGGGATATCCGCGATCGCGTAAGGTTAATTGAGGGCTGCTGAGTTTTGTGCTTCGCGATCGCGTGGGGATATCCGCGATCGCGTAAGGTTAATTGAGGGCTGCTGAGTTTTGTGCTTCGCGATCGCGTGCAGCGGGATGCGATCGCATAGCTTTGAGATTTTGTGACTCGCGAACGCGTGAAGAAGGTCGCGTTCGCGTAGAGTAAGTGGATGGGAGTAGAAGTCATACGTTTTCTGCTTCGCAATCACGTGGACTGGTCCGCGATCGCGAAGGTCTGTGATGTTGTGCATCGCGATCGCGTGGGAAAGTCTGCGATCACGTAGAGCAAATGACTGGGCAGAGAGTTTAAGTTCTGAAAATAGGACTTCATCCCATTTTCTATTTTTGACAGATTGGAGCTCGGGAAGAGGCGATTTTTGGGAGATTTTCAGAGGAAACAACGGGATAAGTGTTCTTAACTCAATATTGATTAAATTACCCAATTCCATGGTTGTTTTTAACATTTAATCAGTGAATTAAGTTGGAAAATTGTGAAAACCCTCTTGGTTTAATTTGGAGATTTGAGGGTCGAGTTATTATCGGAATTTGATAAAATTGTTGTGGTTGAACTCGTATCAGAATGGGTGTTCGGATTTTGTAACTTTTCTCGGGTTCTGAGACGTGGGCTCCACGGGCGAATTTTGAGCTAAATTTCGGATCTTTATGGAAAACTTAGCATTTTCTTATGGGATTAATTCCAATAAATTTTATTGACTGCATCGAATTATTTGTGGCTAGATTCGAAGTGTTTGGAGGGCAATTCACGAGGCAAAGGCATATCGGAGTAAAGAATCACACAGTTTGAAGTAAGTAATATTTCAAAACTTGGTTCTGAGGGTATGAATCCCCGAATTTGGTATGATATAAATCGTTTGGAGGTGACACAGACGATAGGTGACGAACATGTAGACGTGCACCACAGAAAGTGTGTCTTGAATAAATCCTGTGAAGTACTAAAATTAAAGAATCATGTTATTATCTGAACATGCGGCACGTGTTAGCGGAATTAAGTTGAGGCTAGTAATAAAGATCATGTTTAGGCTATGTGCCGATATTTTAGGACACATGGGTTCGTGATGCTGTTGAATTAATTGTTCTAAAATATACATTTCACACTCAGTAATAATTGTCCATTGTGAGGATATTTATGGGATTGAGCTGCGCAACGCAGTAGGCCATTTGGCTTTATATATGTTATTATTAAATGGATCAGGGCTGCCCGCCTGCAGCAGGCCAGAATGACTTTATACATTATTATTATTCTGGATCAGGGCTGCCCGCCTGCAGCAGGCCTTATTGGCTTTACTATTTTATGGATCGCGGTTGCCCGCCTGCAGTAGGCCTTATAGGCTTTGTTATTATACAGATCATGACTGCCCGCCTACAGTAGGCCACATTGGCTTTGTATTACGTTTGGGCTGAAGGAGCCCCTCCGGAGTTTGTGCACACCCCCAGTGAGCGTAGATAATTATACATTCGGATAGGGCATGGACTTGCCTTACTTATTTATATTGTAATGAATTTACCTGGACATGGATCTTGTCCGTTTCATTTGCATTTGGGGATAAATTACCCTAGGGCTGGATTGGCCTTATACGGTACTTAGTGACTGACTGTCAATCGATGTGTATATATATACGGGTTGGAACACCCCTGGGCTGGATTGGCCATAAACTATACCGAGTGACCGAATAATTGGTGACCAATATTTAGAGGAGGTCTTTCTACTGAGATGTCATATTCCTTATATCATGCAGTATTGATCTATTTCACTTGAACTGAGTTTAACTGTTGAACTTGAAAGCATGCCTACATTTTCGTACCATTATTTCACTGGACTGTACCTGCGGAGCTTATCATTTCTTTTAGTCCAGAGGTTAGTCTTGTTACTTATTGAGTTGGTTGTACTCAAACTACACTCTGCACCTATTGTGCAGATCCAGGTTCTTTCGGATATGGAGACTGTTAGATTTCAGAGTACTATCAGTGGAGACTATCAAGGTAGCTTCTTGGCTTCTGCTGATCTTGTCTCTCTTTCCTGTTCAATTATTGTAATGTTCTATACTTTCGGATAATGGTTTTTATCAGTCAGACATTGTATTCATATTAGATGTCTATATACTCAGTGACACCGGATTTTGGGAGTGTTATATTTGTATGTGTGAGATTTCTTCCGCAGAATTTAATTATTTTGTTTTCAAATTTAAAAGATATGGTGGTTTATTAAGATTTTGGGCTTGCCTAGTATTGAGATAGGCGCCATCACGACTGGTAAGATTTTGGGTCGTGACAAGTTGGTATCAAAGCTCTAGGCGACATAGGTCTCATGAGTCATGAGCATGTTTAGTAGAGTCTTGCGAATCGGTACGGAGACATCTGTACTTATCTTCGAGAGGCTGCCGAACCCTTAGGAAATTTTACTTTATTGTATTAAATCTTGCGCACTTGTTGATTCCGGAAACTATAAGTCCTGTTATTCTATTCTCTCATAGATGGTGAGGACACATACTACCAGATCGGACGGTCAGCCACTATTGCCACCAGTTAGGGCCGCAAGAGGTCGGGGCCGAGGTAGAGGTCGAGGTATAGCTCGTGCGACAGTCGGAGCAGTACCTGTAGTACTACCAGTTGCTCCAGTTCAGGAATAGATTCCGGATACAGTTGAGCCGGCGGGGCCAGCTCAGGCACTAGCTATACCTATTGTGATTCCAGGTCTTCAGGAGGCTCTGGCCCATATATTGATAGTTTGTACTGGTCTTGCTTAGGTGGTTTCGGCTCAGGCCGCACCTGCCACTTCTCAGGCCGGGGGACGTACTTATACCCCGGTTGCCCGTACTCTAGACCAGATAGTACATGGACTTCAGATACCGGGGCATTATCAGCCCAGCCAGTTGCAGCCGCTCAGGCCCCGATAGTCCCTGTTATGGCAAATGATGAGCAGAGAAGACTTGAGAGATTTGGGAGGCTTCGACCTTCATCATTTAGTGGTGATGAGTCAGAGGATGCTTAGGGTTTTCTGGATAAGTGCCAGCGGATGCTTCAGATAGCAAGTATTCTGGAGACTAGTGGAGTCTCGTTCACTACTTTTCAGTTTTCTGGGGCTGCCTTCAGATGGTGGGAGGATTATGAAAGGCGCAGGCCAGTCGGTGCAGTACCACTTACATGGAAGGAGTTCTCTATTCTCTTTTTGGAGAAGTTCGTGCCGCAGTCTCGCAGAGAGGAGCTGCACGGACAGTTTGAGCAGTTACGTCAGGATGGTATGTGTGTGACGTAGTACGAGATGAGATTTTTTGAGTTAGCTCGTCACGCAGTATGGTAGGTTCCCACTGAAGGGAGAGGATTAGGAGGTTCATTAATGGTCTTACGTATCAGCTGCGATTGCTTATGACTAGGAATAGGGTATCTGGTGCCACTTTTGACGAGGTGGTTGATATTGCTCGACAGATAGAGGTGGTCCGTAGTTAGGAGCGTAGTGACAGGAAGGCTAAGAGGCCCCGAGGTTTGGGGAATATTGGCGGAGTACCTTCTGGAGGACAGTTCTACCACAACAGGGGTCGTCCAGTTCACCGTGGTGCATCATCTAGCCATAGTTCATACAGTTCTCATCTAAGTCGGTCATCTCTCAGTGCACTTCCAACCCCGAGTACGCCCCGTGCACCATCAGTTCAGGGATCATATGTGCCAGGACCTTCTTGTAGTTATTCTGGTTCCTGAGATCCGCCTCAGAACTTGCCATCATTCTTCGAGATGGAGTGCTATGAGTGTGAATAGCTGGGCCATGAGAGGAAATATTGTCCCCGCCGTACGTGAGGTACAGTTCAGCAGAGGAGTCAGGCTACTACTTCTACACCAGTTGCTCTACCACCCGCTCAGCCAGCTCAGGGTGGGGCTCAGTCAGCTAGGCGTCGCCCAAGAAGATGAGGCCGATCCGGTGGCGGTCAGGGCCGATTCTATGCTTTTCCTGCCAGACCAGATGTTGTTGCTTCAGATGCAGTGATCATAAGTATTGTCTCAGTGTGCCACAGAAAGGCATCTATATTATTTGACCATGGTTTCACATATACGTATGTTTCATCATATGTTTGTTCATTTTCTGGATATGCCCCGTAAGTCCTTAGTTTCACCTGTTCATGTATCTACGTCGATGGGTGATACTATAATTGTGTACCGGTTGTATTAGTCGTGTGTGGAAATTATTGGGGGACGAGACCAGAGTCGGTCTTTTATTGCTTAGTATGGTCGATTTAGATATTATCTGGGTATGGTGAGATATCAGATATTTTGTTATATGGCCTTCATCCAAGTGGGGGAGTCCACTATCTATGATTTGATTGCGCTTTATGAGTATATGAAAATTGTGGGATGAGTGAGTTATTATTTGGGAATGATGTAGTGCGCACGGAGTATGAAATTGATAGGTGGTATTAAAGTAGAGTTATTTCTTTGAGTGTTGATGTGCTAATGGGGCACGTGTCTTTTGGCCCATTTGGGCGGTGTAATGTGGATTTGAACAAAGGGGGTGACTCTCGAGAAAGTCCTAATGGATTTGAGATTTATATGTAACAATTGAGAATTTTTAGCGGATTTGTTTATGGAAAAAGTCTGAGATTTAAGTTGGATGGTGTCGAGACTTGTGGCATTTTGTATACAATTATGGATTTTATATTTCGGTATCAGGAAGGTGAATGAAACGGCCTAAGACTCAAATAAGGTATTTTCAGAGTAGGTGTTTCGGTTGTGGTATATATATGGGTAATTATGATGTGGTGAGACTCTACAGATGTTTTGGTGGCAATATTCTTAGGTTTTGATGACCTACGTGGTTTGGTAGAGTTAGAGGAATTCAGTTCTGATAGCTTGATTACGTGCGAATGGATTTCAAAGTGTTCATGATGGTTTCTACCATGGTTTGAACCGGATATTTTCTACCGGTGTATGAAACGTGTTGTGTAATGTGATTTCCACCTGGAAAGAAGCAATAGAGAGGTTTCTAACTAATAAGGTATGTAATTTGCTGGTGACTCAGAGTTGATAATGGGATTCTTGTGCTTGTAACATGATGGCATAATAGGTGTGGTGTATTGTGCGGGATTAAGATTTATATGTACAAGGTGGCAGTTCATTCTTGAAAGGAAGTTCACGAATTCTGGATAGAATGGACAATGTTATATATTTAGATGAATGTTATAGTTGCTCGGTAATCCCTGAGAAGGGTGTGCGGTTGAAAGGGGCATTGTGTTTTGATTTACGAATGTTCATTGATATTGCGGTGCTCTCCTGGTTGATAGACTGTTGATATTCAAATTATTGACATATGGCACGGAAGAATTATGAAAATATTCCTGGTGGGATGATCGTGCATGAAGGATGTGATAGTCATTCGAATGCTGGAGTTGTGATCAGTTATGATGGTTCATGTGTACTTATTTGATTGCTCTTGTATGATATGCTTGGATTAGAGGCCTGTGACCATGCAGGAGGACTAGGTTATTGGCACGTGAGTTATCCGTGCAGATCCATATACTGATATTATTAGCACGTGAGTTGTCTGTGCGGATCCAGATATTTATATTATAGCACGTGAGTTGTCCGTGCGGGTCTAGATATTGATACTATAGCACGTGAGTTGTCCGTGCGAGTGATATTAATGTGAGCTCTAGAAGAGCTGGTTATTGTTATTAAATTTGTGTGTCTTGGTTATACTATATATAATGAGCTTATAGCATTAGAGTTGTGGTGATTCTTGTTAAACTTACAATACGGTTCTCTACTTTGAGACATCTTCCATTTTGGGTACAAGGTTGCGCAGTTGTGGATTGAGTTGTATTGGTGTGTCATGTCAATGTGATAGTTGTGTTTAATACTAAAAGGTCATTGGACCTAGAATGTCTACTATCAGGTTTGATTACGGTATATTGGGAGGATAATATTGAAAGCCGGCTTAGGAGAGGATTATGGTCCTGGTTGGGGGGCGAAAGCTCCATGGCTAGTTGATCTGATGAGTGGTTATGATTTTTTGATTGTTTCTTTCATCATTGGCAGTGTACAAAGGTTTTGGAATGAGGTTCTGTTTAATGCGAGGTTTTAATACTTGTACTTGGTTGGTTTGGAATAATTACTGTGATTGTGATCGGAAATGGTGCTGCGAGCATGTGAGTTGTATAGTATGTAACGTAAGTATATCTAGGGTTATGGCTATGGCTTGATACAGATTGTTCAGACTTATACAGTGTGTGAGATTAAAATCTTGAAAAGAATTCTGGATGTTAGAAATTTGGATCCAAGGTTTTTGGGCCAGGGTTAAAGTAATGATTTTCAGTTAGATTGTGTGTTTAGGCCTATATAGAATAGGGTGACGTGAAATCACCCCCGGGTATGTGCGTGGTAAGGTGGAATAGAGATTTGAAGGTTAAGAACAACTCTTAGCACGTTCGAGGACGAACGTATGTTTAAGTGGGGGAGAATGTAACAACCCGACCAGCCATTTTGAGTATCACAACCCCATTCCCTATTTACTGCTCAATTTATGCCTTACAGTTGATTATGACTTAACGGGTTAGTTGGTTCAGGTCCGGAAGGATTTCAGAGTGAAATGAGATACTTAGTCTCATAATTAAAATCTTAAATTGGAAAAGTCGATCGGATATCGAGTATGTGTAAATGACCTCGGATTCGAATTCTGAATTTAATTGGAGGTCCGTAGTGGAATTAGGCTTGAAATGGGAAAAGTCAAATTTTTGAAAAGTTTGATTGGGTGGTTGACTTTTTGATATCGGGGTCGAAATCCGATTCTGAAAATTTTAATAGGTCCATTATGTCATTTATGACTTGTGTACAAAATTTAAGGTCAATCGGACGTGATTTGATAGGTTTCGGCGTTGTTTGTAAAAATGGAAAGTTTCAAAGTTCATTAGGCTTGAATCTATGTGTGATTCGTATTTTTAGTATTGTTGGATGTGATTTAAAGACTCGACTAAGTTCGTATGATGTTTTAGGACTTTTTGGTATATTTAGTTGAGGTCCCGAGGGGCTCGGGTGAATTTCGGATGCTTAACGGATCAAGATTTGGACTTAAACAGCTGCTGGAATTTTCTGATATCTAAATCTGATTTCCTTATAAGCGATCACATGAATGCGTCTACGATCGTGTAGGCTTAGTTGGTCAGTAGAGGTTTTGTGCTTCGCAATTGCGTGGGGATATCCGCGATTACGTAAGATTAATTGAGGGCTGCTGAGTTTTGTGCTTCGCGATCGCGTGCAGCACGATGCGATCGCATAGCTTTGAGATTTTGTGACTCGCGAACGCGTGAAGAAGGTCGCGTTCGCATAGAGTAAGTGGAGCGGAGTAGAAGTCACGCGTTTTGTACTTCGCGATCATGTAGACTAGTCCGCGATCGCGTAGGTCTGTGATGTTGTGCTTCGCGATCGCGTGGGAAAGTCTGTGATCGCGTAGAGCAAATGACTGGGCAGAGAGTTTAAGTTTTAAAAATGAAATTTTCCATTTTTGACGGATTGGAGCTCGGGAAGAGGCGAATTTTGGGAGATTTTCAGAGGAAACAACGGGGTAAGTGTTCTTAACTCAATATTGGTTAAATTACCCGAATCCATAGTTATTTTTAACATTTAATCGATGAATTAAGTTGGAAAATTGTCAAAACCTTCTTGGTTTAACTTGGAGATTTGAGGGTCGAGTTGTTATCGGAATTTGATAAAATTGCTATGGTTGAACTCGTATCAGAATGGGCATTTGGATTTTGTAACTTTTGTCAGGCTCCGAGATGTGGGCCCTACGGGCGAATTTTGAGCTAAATTTCAGGTTTTTATGGAAAACTTAGCATTTTCTTATGGAATTAATTAAAATAAATTTCATTGATTGTATCGAATTATTTATGGCTAGATTCGAAGCGTTTGGAGGGCAATTCACGAGGCAAAGGCATACCGGAGTAAAGAATCATACAGTTTGAGGTAAGTAACACTTCAAAACTTGGTTATGAGGGTATGAATCCCCGAATTTGGTATGATATAAATCGTTTGGAGGTGACACAGACGATAGGTGACGAACATGTAGACGTGCACCACAGAAAGTGTGTCTTGAATAAATCCTGTGAAGTACTAAAATTAAAGAATCATGTTATTATCTGAACATGCGACACATGTTAGAGGAATTAAGCTGAGGCTAGTAATAAAGATCATATTTAGGCTATGTGCCGATATTTTAGGACCCATGGGGTCGTGATGCTGTTGAATTAATTGTTCTAAAATATACATTTCACACCCAGTAATAATTGTCCATTGTGAGGATATTTATGGGATTGAGCTGCGCAACGCAACAGGCCATTTGGCTTTATATATGTTATTATTAAATGGATCGGGGTTGCCCGCCTGCAGCAGGCCAGAATGGCTTTATATATTATTATTGTTCTGGATCGGGGCTGCCCGCCTGCAGTAGGCCACATTGGCTTTGTATTACGCTTGGGCTGAAGGAGCCCCTCCGGAGTCTGTACACACCCCTAGTGAGCGTAGATGATTATATATTCGGGATGGACTTCCTAGGGCATGGACTTGCCTTACTTACTGATTATATATATATATATATATATATTTGGGATGGATTTTTCCAGGGCATGGACTTGCCTTACTTATTTATATTGTAATGAATTTACCTGGACATGGATCTTGTTCGTATCATTTGCATTTGGGGATAAATTATCCTAGGGCTGGATTAGCCTTATACGGTACTGAGTGACTGACTGTCAGTCGATGAGTATATATATACGGGTTGAAACACCCCTGGGCTAGATTGTCCATAAACTGTACCGAGTGAACCGAATAATTGGTGACTAGTATTTAGATGAGGTCTTTCTAGTGAGATGTTATTTTCCTCATATTATGCAGCATTGATCTATTTCACTTGTACTAAGTTTAACTGCTGAACTTGAAAGCATGCTTACATTTCTCGACCATTATGTTACTGGATTGTACCTGCAGAGCTCATCATTTCTTTCAGCCCAGAGGTTAGTTTTGTTACTTATTGAGTTGGTTGTACTCAAACTACACTTTACACCTCGTGTGCAGATCCAGGTGCTTTCGGATACGGAGATTATTAGATTTCAGAGTACTATCAGTGGAGACTATCAAGGTAGCTTCTTGGCGTCTGTTGACCTTGTCTCTCTTACCTGTTCAATTATTGTAATGTTCTATACCTTCGGACAATGGTTTTTATCAGTCAGACATTGTATTCATATTAGATGCCTATGTACTCAGTGACACCGGGTTTTGGGAGTGTTATATTTGTATTTGTGAGATTGTTTCCTGAATTTAATTATTTTGTTTTCAAATTTAAAAAATTTGGTGGTTTATTAAGATTTTGGGCTTGCCTAGTATTGAGATAGGCGCCATCACGACTGGTGAGATTTTGGGTCGTGACACGCATGGTGCACTTAGTATTCATATTATCACTATAGCATCAGAATCAACATTTAGCATTGGTGGACGTGTTCTGACAAAGTACATAAGTTCATCCATTATTTTTAACTCAAACTACTCGAAATTGACTGCACGACTTTTCCCAAACTCAAATTAGTAATATTGTTTTATGTGAATTTGAATATTATTATTTTTAAAATTTAATTATTCTTAATATTAATCTAACTAATATTGTATATGTATTATAGATGTAGACGAAAGTGAAAATGTTAATACAACCTTGTCACAAACGGATTCAAATGTGTTTGATGAAGATGATGTGTTGGATATCCGATAAGCATCATGGACGGTCTCTTGAATAGTTTGTTTTGAGTTTTGACTTTTAGTAAATGAAATATAGTCTTGTCTTTTATTGTGATATATCGGAACAATATAAAAACTCATTAAGTTTTGCGAAATGTTTTCAATAAGATAGTTTTTAACTTTTAAATATTTATCTTTTTTTAGGTGAAAACTTAAAGAAAAAATATAAAATTATATTTTAAAAAATGATAGGCCGGCCCATGGGGGCCTGGGGCCCACTTAGGACTGGGGTGGACTGACCATTATAAGGCCCATTAAAATGGTGGGCTATCCCAGCCCAGTCCACCAATTGCTAAAGACCACGTGGGCTGGGTTGGGCTAACCCGGCCGGCCCATATTGGCATCTTTAATTACTAGTTAATTTGTGGTGTGTAAATTATATAAACTAGGGTTTAGGAAACCTTAAATATGAACTTATGACTCTTAATTTTGTGGTTTGAAATACATTGATTATGCAATAATAAAATTCAAATTTATACACTTAAATTATTTAAGAAACGCAGAAGATATGGTTGGATGTTGTCGGTGGTCCTAAGTAGAGGATATCATACGGCCTTTCAGAGAGATCATTTCGGCACTACAGGGCTGGATTGCAAGGTATATGGATTTCCGCCCAAGACGAGGCACTTGATAGGTCGACTCTCTCGGCTATGGAGAAGAAGATCACAAAGCTGTCAGTAGAGCTTGAAGAGGCAAAGGTTAGAGAAGAAAAGAGAGATAAACAATTTGACAGCCTTCAAGGTCAGCTAGAAAAGAGGGATGAATAATTTAATATCCTTCAAGGTCAGCTGGCCAATCTTCTTGCTAGTGGTACTTTCTTGATTCCCCGATCTCGTGAGTCTTCCACATATGCTAATCCTTCTCATCGTGATCATTCAAACCATGCCGACGATGAAGCCTATAGTAGTGGAGATGGAGATGATGTAGTAGAAAACACTCATTGAATGATGTTTAAAGTTTTAACTTGTGAAACATTTTATTGTTGAATTTTTTGAAACTCTATAAATATTATTACTATAGTTTTGATAGTTATTATTGTTATTGTTGTTGTTGTTGTTATTGGTTGAATGGCAGCAATGTAATGTTTCCATTATAGGTTGTTATTGGTTGTTCGCAGGTGGTGCAGTTGTAAAACAACTGTATTCTGCCAAAATTTTAACTAGAAAATCAACCGCATACCGACCGATCGGTCGAAAATATTAAAATAAAATTTCCAAAAATTTAAAATTACCGACTTCGGTGGGTATCAGCAATAATGTTTTTTCAGGTTTTGAAATTACCGACCAAAATCGATCGAAATTTTTGATTTTAAATTTCATATATTTTAATAATACCGACCGATTTCGGTCTCTAACGGACAATTTTAAATAAACAATAAGCAATTAAGATATCGACCGATATCGATTGCTACTTTAAAAGTTAATTAAAAATTATTTTCTAGAATACCGACCGAATTTGGTCGGTATATTTAGTTTTGTATCAGATTATTTGGTCAAATATGCGTTGAAATTACCGACCGACTTCGGTCGGAAATATCGACCGTCTACGGTCGCCAAACATTAGCGACCATTATTTTTTTGACGAATTAAAGTCGGTCGGAAATCGACCGATTTTCCTTGGATTCCGACCGATTTCGGTCAGTTTTTCTGGATGCTTTTTGGCAGTTTTCTAGTAGTGTTCTACTTCGAATTTTCAATTCAAACCACCTTAAAACTCTAACAAATCATCCCAAAATTGAGATTCAAACTCTTTAAGATGTAGTCAATCTATTCTAAGAACACTCACTCAAAAGGAAGCAAAACATTGACTCTTTGTTTTGGTTACAAATAACTAATTGACTAATATTGATAGTATTTGACTAATACTAATAGAATAATTAACCCAAATAGCCGTCCACCCTATGACACTTAAACTAAAAAAATAACCGGTGAATGTATAATATATGCATAATTTATGTATTACATGTGTATAATTATGTATAATCAATATATACTCTATGTATATGACTAGAAAAAGTAAACAATTAATATGACCAGCTATATGTGTAAAGATTCTATTTTAATACTATTTTATGAATTAATCAATTTTTGTGATAATTTCCCTAAGTAAGAGCTACTACTACTAAAAGTTGAAATCCCTGCTATGCATTTATATTTCCTATGCTAGCTACTTTAGAGATAGATCCGCTAAAAAGGTGCCTTGACCAGATAATTGTGTCACATATTAAGAACTCGTTTGTCCATAAATTGTTTTTTCTTTTTTGAAAAAAGGGCCAAAAATATTTCTAACGTATTGAAAATAGCTTAAAAATACTCTTTGTTAACCTTTTGGTCCGTAAATGTCCTTAACGTTTGTTTTTGGGTTCAAACTTACTGTTATATCTAACATAAGGGCCAACAATACCCCTAACGTATTGAAAATGACTCAAAAATATCCTCCGTTAATCTTTTGGTCCGCAAATGCCCCTAACGTTTATTTTTGGGCTCAAACTTACCCCTATATCTAACAAAACTAACCTAGTCAATTTTTTGACTTTAATTTCGTCATGTGGTATTTTCTTAGTCCGCCACATGTATTATTTGTATTAAATAAAATCCACTTGTATCTTTTAAAATATCCAACGACCCTGACCCGCTCCTATATATTTGGACGGTCGGCTAAAAATAATTATATTCACTAGTTAAATATATAAAAAGTATGAATTTATTATATATAAAAATATGTATATTATATATTAATATTTTAATATATATTTTACATGATATTTGTTTTAGGAGAAATTACACAGTGTAGTTTTTCTATTAATTATGATCTATAACTCAAATTTATTAAGCATATGTAACAATGGAACGACAGTTTTTGCTAATATTTTAGCCTTATCGTTATATATTAAAATACTATTAATTCTCATTGAAAAGATCATGTGAAGTCCATTAATGTACTAAACACTTGGATATTTATATAATTAAAGGTTCTAAATAATTTTCTTTATATTTGTTTCTTTGCTTCTCCTTTAGAATCATATAAATAGAACATTATCATTTTTATGTTTGCAAATTAAAATTTATATTTGTTAAACTTGTTAAGATCAGCAAAATCTGAAGGGAAAACTACACCGTATAATGTTTTCTAAAAATAATATCATGTAAAATATATATTAAAATATTAATGTATAATATATATATATTTATATAATCAATGTATATTTTTTATATATTTAACTAGTGAATGTAATTATTTTTAGTCGACCGTCCAAATATATAGGAGCGGGTCAGGGTCTGGATATTTTAAAAGATACAGGTGGGTTTTATTTAATACAAATAATACACGTGGCAGATTAAGAAAATATCACATTGCGAAGTTAAAGTCAAAAAATTGATCAGGTTAGTTCTGTTAGGTATAAAGGTAAGTTTGAGCCCAAAAACAAACGTTAGGGGCATTTGCGGACCAAAAGGTTAACGGGGGATATTTCTGAGCCATTTTCAATACATTAGGGGTATTGTTGATTATTCTTTTAGATATAGGGGTAAGTTTGAGCCCAAAAACAAACATTAGGGGCATTTGTGGACCAAAAGGTTAACGGAGGGTATTTTGAGCCATTTTCAATATGTTAGGGACATTTTTGGCCCATTTCCGTTCTTTTTTTGGAAATTCTTTTCAAAAACGTATTTGTTCATAAATTTTGCAAGTTTTTGGAGATTTTTTTAAAATTGGTTTAACCATTTTTTCAATGCAACATTTTTTCAAGTAAAATGCATGTCTAACATAATTTTAAATTTCAAAATACCATTTTTCAACTTAACTCCAAATACTATTTTGTTTTTCCAAAAATTATAATTTTTATGTCCAAACGCCTATTGAGTGTTTTGATTATATTAAATTTATTACCTCCGCCGAGTAAGTTCAACCATAGAATCCCTCTTAAATCTGCCGTTGTATTTCAGAATGGAGATGCCATGCATATATGCATGATGTGTATGAAAAGAGACATCAAAGGTTGAAATGAAACTACGTAATAGGCATCTTATTTCTTCACAAAATATGATCTATTGGAATAATATGGCAGTACTGTAACTACGGACCAATTGTACTCGAAATTTTCTTCCTGTCGATACATGAAAGATGATGAACAGCTAATCATGTTTACAAGACAAAGACTCACGTCAAAAAGAGAAGAATCCATCTCCAATATTTCTTTTTTAATTTGTATTATTTTTTGCAGTGGCACACTTCATATCCTAGGGATTGTGTCACCTCACCACCACAGCCTAGGGGTATAAAAGTAGAGAATAAGCTTTTCCTCTTATAAAAGCATCTCCTTTTTTCTCATCTTTGGAATAAAATGGTGATACTACGATTTAGGTCCACAGGCAACGACAGAGGCAGAATTATATTTTCTCCAACGGGATTCAAAGAAAGAAAAAATATTAAACACGCAAGAATCCAAGAAAATTCATTATCTAATATAATATATATACATAAAAAATTAATTTTATATACACAGTGTTATTTTTCTGCAGAGAAAGTACGGATGAACCCCTCCCACCTCCTATGTCCATAGGCCCTCATTCCCTAGTACGTTATACAACACGTACTGCTGTACCTAAGTGAAGGATATTAAAATGTACCCCATTCGATTCCGTTGATATGAAATAATTTAACAAAATATGGAGTTTAAAAATTAAAATGGATTTTTTCATTGAAGTTAAAATGACTTTAAGACACCTCATAAAGTATGGGTATTTTGTGTAGATACTCGGGTAAATTTCACAAATGGTCATATAACTATGATTTTTTCTCCACTAAAGTCATATAACTATATTTTGTCACACATAAATCATAAAACTTTCACTAACTCACACAAAAATCATAGTTACCGAAAAATATAAATTTTCAGTAGCATTTTATTTATTTTTGTTTTTTATTTTAAGTCTAATAAATAATAACCTAATTAAAATAGGATATATATATATATATATATATATATATATATATATATATATATATATATACTGGCTAGCGAATATAATTAAGACCCACCGATCAATTTTGTATTTTTTCCTTAAAATTTAAAATAGGAATGGTCCAACCTGACCCGACCCGGTACTCATATATATAAATTAAAATAACTCTAAAAGTGAATCCTTCTCCCAAAAAACAAATTAGAATGCATGAGATTCAGAGCCAAAAAAATATGGAGAATTAGAGAGCTCTTGAAACAATAATGATATCTATTTGAATGAAAATATTAAAAAGAAAAATAAATATATAAGTATCGTGCTCTAGAGGATTCACTTTTAATTACTATTATTTTAACTTATATATATGGGTATTGGATGGGTGGGTGCGACTGGATTGTTCCTATTTTAATTGAATTATTATTTATTAGATAGAAAAAAAAAACTAAAATAAGAAAATACTACCAGAAAGTTGTATTTCCGGTCACTATGATTTTGGGGTATTATCACTTATCATTTTTTAATAATTTTTGTGCGAATTAGTGAAAGTTTTATAATTTTTGTGTAAGAAAACATAGTTATATGACTTTGGTGAAACAAAATCATAATTATATTACCATTTATGAAATTTATCCGTAGATATTCTGATGCAATTTTCAATTTATTAGTTGATTGGTTAAATTTGAAATAAAGAAACTATATATGTGCAATTAACATGGCGTTATTCTTCCTAAATGTTTGATTGTTTTCGAATATCCCATTGTTAGACAAGACTCTGAAGAATATAAGATTGTTTGAAATAATTAAAATTGCATGGTTCCTCCTATCAAACTTTTAGACTTGAGTTGCTGCAATAAAACACTTAAAACATATGCCTATTTTACTTCACTAAAGTGACATTTCCAATTGTAAACACAATTATCATGCTCCAAAATATGTCATTTCAATTCAAACTTGAAAAATATGCTCTCTTCAAATGAATGGTCGAGCAATTAGTGCCTCGGCAAAAACACATGCCCCAACTTTTGTTTAGTCTATGTAGATTATATATATGCATTCACGTTATGTTGTCGATAACATTTATCTTTTACCTTACATTTTATGTATTGTTTTCTCTTTTCCACAAAAGCCTGCCATTTGACACTAGCCAGGGAAGTGAGAGAGCTGCAATATTCTCATCCAAATTATATGACACAAAATATAAAATAGGCCTATATTTTGGATGCTCAAACAACGAGTTCTCTTTTTTCACAGATAATTAATGAATAATTTCTACGTGATTAAGCTTAACGCCTCAAAAGAATTGACAACACTTAAAATTTTCCGATACCCAAATCAAGTAGGTAGTTTTTATTTTTATTTTTATGTATGTAGTCTAGGAGGGTAATAACTAGGGATGTACAAACCAAACCGGAAAACCGTACCAAACCGAAAAGTTAAATCAACCCGATTAAAAAACTCAACTAGGTTTGGTATTGAGTAAAAAAATCTGAACCAAACCGACATATAAATATATAATTTTTATATATACTTTTAAGATTTTATATAAAATTATTTTTAAAAATATGTCTAGAAATATTTGGGATACTCTTACGGGATATAGTATTAAATAGAATATGAAGTGCTCCATATTTATTAACATTAAATAATGGGTTGTATGATCACTTTCTTATCAAGTGCCACTGAAATACGTCAATCTCTCTGTTCTTCCATATTAATATGTCAAGATCTATTAAATTCTTATTTGTTTTTGAATTTGAAGTGGTTATTTTTATTTAGGTATCATCTTTATTTTTATGTTCAGTTACTAAATTCGGTTAACCTTGAAAGTGTAACAACAACAACAACAACAACAACTCAGTAAAATCCCATTAATGGGGTCTGGGGAGGGTAGTGTGTACGCAGACCTTACCCCTACCCCGAAGGAGTAGAGAGGCTGTTTCCGAAAGACCCTCGGCTCAAAAAAAAAAACAAGACAAAAAGACAAAAAGGGAGACAATATTAGTATCACAACAACATTCATAGGATAAATAGGAACACCCTTGAAAGTGTACATCAACGAAAATTATTGTCAGACGACTAAAAAATTTAACTATCATGTGTTACTAAGAAAATTCTCCTATAAAAATATTTTAATAGATAATATATTTGTCAAGTTTTTAAATTTTTACTAAACATATATTTACTTATAAAAAATTTAACAAAGTAAGATTGAAATAATATTTAAGTAACACAAATCCCGAAAAGCCCGACAAAACCGAACCAATCCAAACCGATATAGTTGGTTTGGTTTGATTTTGATAAAAATCGAACCAACCCGATCCATGTACACCCCTAGTAATAACCATGGCTAGAGACCCGACGGTTATACGAAATTTCATTTTCTTTCTATTAATTTTCTGAAAGTGGCTAAGTCTCAAATACTCTGCTTGCTGCTTTCATTTCCATTGTCTATAAAATCATAGTGAAAAATTCAAATGCAACAATACTAAAAATAGGAAGATCAAATATGATGTGACATATGCCGTTTAATTTATAAGAAGTAAAGATAATTCTTTTTTCAATTTTACGGTCTATTTAACTACTATATGTGACTTTTTCATTTTTTCTCCCGACCTTAGGTGGCACCACACGGAAGTGCAATGGGTAAAGTCACTTTTAACCCGCGTCAGAAACTATTACTTCTGTTAAGCGCTAATATGTATAAAAATTATATATATAGTCGAAAAGAGTATTAAAATATTCCTTCAACTTGTCCTCGGAAAAGGAAAAAAAGGGGCAGTCAAGTTAAAACTTAATGGCCTTAAAAACTTTTACAAATTATGGATATCTATCTTTTCGTCCGTTTCTTTAACTGATAGATTTGGATGTAAACCATTTATGCTAATGATGATATAATGAACAACAAAACAAAACCCGCAATTAAGTCCGCTTTTGTTAAAAGCTTTAAATAATTCTACTCTTTTCTCCTTGCCCATTAATAAACATGATTACGCACACCTGTAATCTGATAAGCCTCTCCTTCCACTTTGAATGTATTTGTGTCAATATTTATAACTTATCATTACCCTAGAATTTGTAGAAATAGTTCAAAATGCATGCAGAAAGTATGAGAAAAATATCTCGTAATGTATTTAACTAAAAATAGGTTATACCTCCGTACACGATAACATTCACGTTACAAACAAATGCCAGAAGCTAGTATCTTATATTAACTAAGCATTAAAACAAACATATTAAACTATGTCAAATTAAAGATGTAATAAGACAGATATATAATAAAGTTCTTCCTTTCTTTTTAACTTTTCCCCCCTTTTTCCATCTTGTTGGTTACAAGGAATAGTCATCTAAAGAAGGTTTAAATTGATGGATACATAAACATAAATGCATGGTAACAACTGTATTACTAACTAACCATTTCCCTCACCCCTACCACACCCCCCCCCCCAA
>AWOL01S0034295.1:1175-35456 GCA_000715115.1 Nicotiana otophora | reverse complement strand
CCAAACCCCCAAAATATTAAATAATCAATGAACAAAAAAGCAGTAACTTGGCACGTGACTATCAGCCTCTGCCATTGTGTGTTACAATCTGGGTCATTTCCACGAACTGATGTTGTCCTTGTAGAAAATCATCATTAATCAAATTTTCTATAAAACTCTCTTTCTTTTTCTCCTCTTCCTTCATTTTCATATACATTCCATATAAATATGAAGAAAATCCCCATACACATAACAAAGTTGAAACTATTTTGGTGTTACCAAAATTATCCCCGTACACTATAACTCCACCCAAAACATTAACGGCCATTAACGCCGTCATGCAAATTCCCCCTGTTAACGAACTTGTCAAGAACACCATTCCAGCAGTACCCATAAAACATAACTGCCACGTCACCACGTTAAATATCACCGTTAACCAGTAAGCTTTTTCACCCAAATCAAAGACATTTTTACTCTCTTTTTTCATCTCCAAAAATCCACGGTTTATAGTCATACCCATCGTAGCCAAAACCGTAGCTGCTAATTCCATTACCATTTGCATTTCCACAACCATAGAATAGCAATGAACTTTTTTATATATTTTTTCCATTAATGGAAGATAAAGAGCGAATAATAATCCAGCACCAACTGTTGAGAAAAATCCTATTAAATACTTTGACTTTGTCAAACCTTTTGGTTTGTCATGGCTTGAACCTAAGGCTAATAGAACCGAACTAAGTGTTAACAAAATAACACAATTTAGATTTGCGTATGTGATTTTTTGTTTGACGATAATTACGGAAGTGATAAGAGTGAAAGCTAACTGCGATGATAAAACAAGAGAATTTGTCGAAACGGGAAGATAAGAATTGCCCCAAGAAAATAAAAGGTTGTTGAAACCTAATAAAAACCCAATGAGAATAGATAGTGACAAGATTTTAGGAGTGAAACCAGTAAATGGTTTTCTATCAGTGGATTTAAGAACATAAAAAGGTAAATAAATAGGGAGAAGGAGAAGAGGAAAGCCAGCAGATTGAACCCAAGTAGAAACCCAACGACTTGCACCTTTGTGATTGAAGTAGAATTTTGAGAGTAGGGTTGATGAGATTGAACCAACAAAAAGACACAAGTAGTTAATTCCTAGAAGAAAAATGTAACGTTTTTTAGTGGTGGAAGTAGTGTTTGTTGTTTCTTGGTTATGTGTTTGGACTCTACTACCACTTTTTTTGATGTTGTTTTTTGTGTCTATGATCATTAGCTCTCTCGAAAAATTAGCTTGATCTTGATATTGTTCTTGCTGTGGGTGTTGGGTTAAGAACTCCATTGAATTAAAAAGAAAGAGCAAAGAAAAGTAGGGTTGAAATGAAAATTTTGATTTAGTATGGTGGATGGGTGGATGTTTCTTGTAGAGAAAAATATGATTTTGGTGAATACTGACTTAGGTATAAAAAGGCGGACTCTACTGCGGAATTATCCTAAAAGGGTAGTAAAATTTTACCCTTTTAAAAAATTCTCTTTTTTGCTTAAAAGACTTTTAGTTAATTCATTCAATGACAGATTAAAATTGTTTAGAAATTAAATAATAGTTTATAATCTACGGTGAATGTCCATAAATAGCTCTAAAATACGATTATTAGTAATCTAGAATTGATTAAATGACAGATGATTTGTGGAAATATTATTAAAGATAATTGAATTGTTTCTTGAAATTGCTTTCTAGCTAGTACAGCGTAGTACAAAATCAAGAAAGGAAGGTACATGGTTGAGCATGAGCAAAACCTTTCGGCTAATCATAAGGAGAGGGAGATAGGGTACTTGAGTATCCAATATCGCAATCTAACGTGCATGATGATGATAATGATGCATTTTTATGAGTAAATGATTATATGATATGCTCGATGAGATTTCCTATATAGGCATATGTGAAAAAGTTAAATTATATGATAGGAAATGTTATAATATGAACAATAATTCCGTCTCAATCTCAAGTTAATTGAAGGCAATTATATGAATTTTCACTATACATATTCCTTTATTTAGGCATGTCTTAACACGACACTATGAGAATAAAATACTAATCACTCCGTTTCAACTTAGATGAGGTAGTTTGACTCGGCACGAAGTTTTTTTAAAAAAAAGAAGACTTTTGAAACTTGTGGTCTTAAAAATTTAAAGGGTAAACATTTTGTGGGGCCATGACATTTGTGTGGTTATAAAAGCTTCTCATTAAGGGTAAAATTGGTAAAATAAAGAGTTTAAAGTTGAATTATTTACAATTGTACAAATGTGTTATTCTTTTTTGAACGGATTAATAAGGAAAGTGTGTCATATAATTTAAAACGGAGGAAGTAATATAAATGAAACTTGATCAGAATGGAGATGATATGCCTATGCTGATAAAGCCAGAACTAGAATTTGAAACTTTATGAGTTCTAAACTCTAGGATAGTGACATCAAATGTTAGTAATTTGGTGTTAAGAATTTTTAAATATGAATATACAACTTACATAAAAGTTATTAGGTTCGACCGACCTCTCCCTGTATATGCCGCGTATGTAAGACTAAAGGGTCATCAAAGGTTGAAAATAGTCGTCGGAATATATTTTCTTCACAAAATATGAGCTGGGAATAATATAGTACTGTAACTAGGTATGTACCAACTGTACTCAAAATTAAGCTTCTTCCTGTCGATACATGAAAAATGATGAACATCTAAGTATACTATTTATCCGAAAAAAGGGATATAGTTAAATTTATACGTAGTTCCAAGGATATGTGGTATAATCTAATATGAAAAATATAATAATAAATATCAATGTGAATTTAGATTGGAGAAAATATGGGATAGATAAGATTATCTAGAACAAATGAATCTTAGAATTCCACAAGCGGAATCAATCTAAGAAAATCGAAAAAGGGATGCTTTGCTATAAAGAAATATATTGCTTTTTATTACAATGTGAGCCTTTGAGAAAAACTGATGCTTAAGAGATTGTAGCCAAGCCCCTTTATAGCGGAGGGGATTGGCTCCAAGTGTAATAAAATAACATTCATTGGGAGACCCATGATGAGCCAGTTTTTCCGTAATTTCTGTCAAGATTCTCTCTAGTGGGATTGCAACGGCTCTTGTCTGTGAGTTCGATCTTGCTGGGAGACGCCGACTTTGGTTTGAGCTCGATTTTGGTTCGAGCCCGATCTTGGTCCGAGCCCTCGAATTACTTCGAGGTCGAGCTCAGTGCTGGCTGGTATATCTACTCTGTGTCGAATTCCACTCGAGCTTGATCATGGTCTTGGCACGGGTCGGCCTGATCAGATTCGAGATTTGGTTTGTTGCACCTTCGGGGTCTTACTTCGATAGGCCATCGTTCGAACTCGATCGGCCGTGCTAAAGCCGAAATCTATTTCGACCGTACACAGATAGTCCCCTCGTTTCTCAGAAAGGATGCGGTGAGAAACAATATGATTTTTCAATGGCTAGATCAGATTGCAACCAAAAGCTTCCATTGGGTTTGGCCATGACGCGTCTGGTAATTGTCTCGTCGGTTTAGTCTCTCAAAGCATTTAATGCGTGTCAGGCGGTATTTGAACCGTCTCTTGAATCTATAAATATCCCTTTCTTTTATCTTTTACCATTTTACTTCTTCTGTCTTCCCAAGTTCCCAAGTTCTTCTCCGTGCCTTTTAATTTGTCAGTAGGTCTGTGATTCCTTTCTAAAAAGCCCTCTTTTATTTCTGCAACATCTTTATCACTTTCCGCTATTCCCCACCTTTGAGTCCGAAAATGATGAAAACATCACAGGCCATCCAATATCCTCAGAAAGAGAAAGCTTTATCTTAGCAGAACCACGGCCTGAAGAGTGTGTTCCTGGGGCGTGTGTCTTTCTTCGGATTTTAAGGTCGACAAGGGTTCGTCGGTCCCTGGCCGGTGCAAACCGGTATCGAGGTATATGTGTTCGATAACCGAGAAACACCTCAAACAGCTAAAGAAGGATTGCAATTGAGATAAAAAAGAAATAATAATTCCTTCTTTTAACGAAGATATTACTTCTTGCGTGGAAGGGTTTCTGAGCGTCTATACCTATCCTTTCACTTTGGGTCCCCTTGCTCCTGTCATTATTGACTTCTGTCGTCAATACCAGGTAACCCTAGGCCAGGTCCATCCTTCTCTGTGGCGGATCGTTATCCTGATCCGGTATTTTGTGAGCAAAATCGAGGGGGTGCCATTCACCCTCGATCATCTTATCCGATTGTATCGCCCTCGACTTTTTCGAGGAGGTTTAATAAAACTTCAGCATCTGGCTACCAAGGCTTTGTTCTAGAATATTGACTAGGACAGGGACCGAGGCTGGATGGGTAGGTTCGTTCGAGTAAGGACTTCAGACCTGATTCCGACTGAGAAGATGCCCTTTCCCGAGGGGTGGAATATGAAACGTAAGTGTGACCTCGCTATTACTTACGTATTGTTCTTCCAATTATTCTCATTGACATTCCTCTTTTCGTGATGTAGCGATTCCCTGAATGCCCTAAGCAGTTCCCGACCTAAAGAGCTGGGTACGAGCCCTCGTTTCGACCTCCAGATATACCGAACGCTCGTGGCATGATTTGTCTAAGGGTCGGTGGGAGGCAAAAAATCACGGTAAGCTCATTTCTCGTACTTTTTGATGACCCGAACGAGATGGATTTCAAATTATTTTACTAAGGTTTCCCATTTGTAAGTTTGGCAAAGGACGTGGCATTGAGGCCTTTGTCTAATGAGGAGCAAATTTTGGCTTCTCTCCCGAGGCCGGTGAAGGAGCATAAGAGGGAAAGAGTCTCCATCCCCGAAGATCCAAAATCGAAGAAGAGGACGACTCGTAAGATGAAGAAGAATGTTATTCCTTTGACCATGGAATCTGTTCTGCGCCTAAGGGATGAAGAAGAAGAAGAAGAAGAAGAAGAAGAAGAAGAAGAAGAAGAAGAAGAAGAAGAAGAAGAAGAAATCGATGAATCCAGGCTGGCGGTCCGAGTGAGAAGAAACACCGACACCTCATCGGTGGCTAGATCGATGATGCCTCATGAGGCCCCGCTTCGAACTGAGGACATATCGGAGAAAGATTTGGGCAGAGTTCACGAACTATCAAATATTGATGGAGCATCTTATCGGAGTCAACGAGCAGGGGATATGACCGAAGAGGACCTCGAACCACTTCGAACTGAGAAAAATGCTCCAGGCAATTTATTTGGGGCAGCAGCCCAGGATTCGCCTACATTTCTTGATTTTTCCGCAGGGGTGATTCGGGAAGTTCAAGCTTTGGGAGCTCTCGATCTAGACATGCCTCATGAATCTCGGTGCCATTGTCAATTAGCCTTCCGGCCACGGGTCCCAAGTTATTGGTTTCATCTTGAAGGCCGGCTTCGTTATCGATTGGTGAAGCCATTTGATGGTTGTTCGTAGTGTTTTTTCAGATTTGTATCAAATAACCACTGTTATCCTCGGCCCCACGGTGGGCGCCAAACTGTTTAACCGAAAAAATGAATATAGTTAAATTTATACGTAGTTCCAAGGATATGTGGTGTAATCTAATACGAAAAATGTAATGATAAATATCAATGTGAATTTAGATTGGAGAAAATATGGAATAGACAAGATTATCTAGAACAAATGAATCTTAGAATTCCACAAGCGGAATCAATCTAAGAAAATCGAAAAAGGGATGCTTTGCTATAAAGAAATATATTGCTTTTTATTATAATGTGAGCCTTTGAGAAAAACTGATGCTTAAGAGATGGTAGCCAAGCCCCTTTATAGTGGAGGGAATTGGCTCCAAGCATAATAAAATAACATTCAGTGGGAGACCCATAATGAGCCAGCTTTTCCGTAATTTCTGTCAAAATTCTCTCTAGTGGGATGACAACGGCTCTTATCTGTGAGTTCGATCTTGCTGGGAGACGCCGGCTTTGGTTTGAGCTCGATTTTGGTTCGAGCCCGATCTTGGTCCGAGCCCTCGAATTATTTCGAGGTCGAGCTTAGTGCTGGCTGGTATATCTACTCTGTGTCGAATTCCACTCGAGCTTGATCATGGTCTTGGCACGGGTCGGCCTAATCAGATTCGAAATTTGGTTTGTTGCACCTTCGGGGTCTTATTTCGATAGGCCATCGTTCGAACTCGATCGATCATGCTAAAGCCAAAATCTATTTCGACCGTACACATATACAAAGACAAGGCGTCACGTCAAGGAAGAGAAGCTTCAAAAGATCTATCGAAAAAAACTGCAGTGGCACATATCATATCCCAGCCACACATTTGGGCATCCACCACAGCCTAAAGGTACACTACATGCTTGTACAGTAGAATAGATGTGGGTTCAAGATTTAAAAAAGAAAGAAATGTATTTGTCCTTTTATTACGTTATAAACATTTTGGTTCTAATTAAAACATTTTGCTTTTGTGCATATTATTAGTTTATTGGACAATATAGATTATGAAGAGTTTTATTTTTTGATTTATCTAAATTTTAGGTTACTACAAATATTTATATATTTAAATATTTATTTACAACCAAAGATATATTGTTGTTTCAATTAAATTGTTACAAAAGCATAATAGAACTGTTGCAATAAGACACAACTTTCGTTGCTATAGACAATATAAACTGTTCCAATAGGTCCTGCAAGCAGTTTCAAAATGTGCGACAAATCGATGCAATAGGTAATTCAAACCGATGCAATATAATTTTTTGCTTATCGTAGTTTATAAAAAACCGTAGCAAGTGAAATAAAATAGTAGCGTGATGAAACCGTTAGAATATATGTAAATAAACGTCGTAATAGCTTACATAATCGTTTCAATAAATTATATGATAGCGGTTTATAACCGTTGCATAAACTATATGGTAAAGGTTGTGAATCGTTGCAATTGAAAAGAATATTCGTTGCTTCAGACATACGAAAAACTGTTGCGATAGTCGGCACTATAGCAACCGTTTTGCCAACCGTTGCTCTAGCTTTACTGGCAGGTGGAACGATCGCTAAATAGTTCCAATAAATCTGTGGCAACGGGTTCCCTATCTTTTGCAACGGTATTAGACCGCTGCCATAAGTCCTTTTTCCAGTGTGTTATTCTACACGTTATTAGAAAAAAAAGTCTTATTTGTTTTCTTAACCCCTAACAGAGTTTCAATATGAGGATAAATTTAAACCAGAGGTAAAAGTAGAAGAGTAAATTTGGACCCCCCTCCCTTTTTTTATATTTTTTTTTATCAAAGTACGTCAAAACCAGGATTTTGAGTGAAGCTGATTCGAAAAAAATGTTATTATGTCACACTTAAAATATGAACCTAGTTATTTCAGGGGATTTAATAGTTTATATATATGTACAAAATTATTTTTATCCTTTTGGCGCAATAATTTTTTGAGGAAGGGGATGTAAGTCCTCTTAACTAAAAGTAGCTATGATCCTATTGACACGTAAAATTCACTCATTCTTATTGGAACTTAGTTAATAGTAAGGGAAAATATGAGATGATCTACTAACGGCGAATTCAGGATTTGAAGTTTATGATTTTTTACGACAATCTCAAGTCAATATACAATAATATTTAAATTTATAATCAAATATTTATAGATATTTAATGAATTTATTTACACGTGATAACATATATAGGCCATTGAACATATATAGGCCCTATCAGCCACTGCCTTAGAGAGAACATGTTTATTCCTATGAGGAAAGCTTCTGGTTTCTCATCTGTGGAATATAATATAATGGTGATCTCTTCAGACGATTTAGGTCCTTTCCCTAGTATGGATACAACATGTACTGTTGTACCTAAATAAAGGTGCTTTGTTCTGTTTGGAGAATTAGTGAAATTTTTGTATAATTTTGAAATCGATTCCTTCTAACTTGAAAAAGCAGTACTTAGGACAGCTGGAAATCCTGCCACCCCCCAAAAAAGTAGCTACTAGCCTACTATCCAAATCAATTCAGTTTACATGACCTATTTTATTTTTTTAGTCCGTTTCAAAAAGAATGACCCCTTTCTAAATTTGGTAACAATTTACGTTAAACTTACAATTCTACCCTTAATGAGAAGCTTTTATAACCATACAAATACTCCGGGTCCCTCTTTGATTTGTTTAGGACCACAAATTCTAAAAGTCTTTATTTTTTCTTAAACTTCGTACCCAATCAAACAGGTTCACATAAATTGGAACGGAGGGAGTAGCTAGTTTTCTTCTTTTTTAAAAAAAAATGTTTATATGGTTGGGCTAAAACGACTCAAAGATATTCTTAATATGGTGTGATATTGTTCGTTTTGGGCCAAGCCCGTATGTTTTTTCCAAAAGGCCTCACATCATTAAGAGATCCATACACCTTATATGTAGGTTGTCAATCTTTTCAGCTACTAATGTGAGACTTTGTTCACGCGCCCAACAATCTCTCCCTTGAATTAAGTTATACGTGGGCCCCTACCATGATCTGCGGGTCTCCCCCTCGAACTAAGTTCCATGTGACCATTCCCACTGTCCACAGGTCAATTTCCGAAATTCACTGTGTATAACCCACATTGCTAGAGTAATATGGCAATCGAAGCCCGCAACTAGCTTCATCTTGTGTGCGCCCTGCATCATCACTTTGCCATCTCCTCAAAAGACCCCATTAAGAGATACTACACCTATATATATATATATATATACACACGAGTTTATAAGAGAATGCGAGCTTCCTAGTAGTGCACTGATTCCTACCAAATTACTACTGAAAATTATCGTTCAAAAGTAGTTTCTAGAATGTTTGATCGTACTGCTTCATTCGCAAACATTGAAGGCAATCAAGTCTAGGGACTCGACTAGAACGCGAACATTCATTTTCTATCTATTAATAATTTCTGATATTGTTCACTAAAGTTATAACTAGGTTAGTGTTTCTAGTAAGTTTTGCACAATGATGAAAGGTTGGTTAACACATTCCTTCAACTTGTCTTAAAAAGAAAAAGAAGGTGCGGTCAAGTTTAAATTTAATGGCGTTACAATCTTTTACAAATTAAGGATATCTATCTTTGTCCCCTTCTTTAACTGATGGATTTGGATGTAAGTCATTTATGCTTAATAATAAGATCAATGCAGAAAACAAAACCCAAGAATTAGATCAGTCTTTTGTTAAAAGCTTTAAATAATTTTACTTAATTTTGTCCAAACACTAAATCAGTCTTTTGTGAAAAATCTTCAAATAATTTCACTCTTTAGTCATATTTTACCATTAATATACATGATTACGAACACATGTAATTTGATGTCTCTCCCGCCACACCTATTATATGGGGAGGAGAATTGGAGGAAAAGAGGAACAGTAACAATCGAATTCACACTTATCATATGAAAAACTCCTATCGTCCCATAATTCTTTTCACATATAATTTTTCCTTCTTGTTTTAAAAGAAAATCTTATTGAACATATCATATGATAAAAAATGCATCATTACCATCATCTTGCACGTTAGATTTCGATATTAGATACTCAAGTAGCCTATCTTCCTCTCCTTACGATTAGCCGAAAGGTTTTGGTTCCTTTCTTGATTGTGTGATGGTGCTGTGCTAGTAAACAATTTTAAGCAAGAATATAGATATTTATAATATTCATTAATTCTTTTACAAATCTAGTTTAATTAATTATTAATCTTAACTTATTTACTTATTGAATCTTTAAGGTTATTTATCGGCATTCACCTTTTCTAGTGCAATTTAATATAAACCATACAAATTATTAATGTAGACATTCACCAGAAATATGTTTTTTTGGTAATTAAAAAAATTTATTTACCGAAATTGTGAAATATTTACAGTTCAAAGAGAGAGGAAGCAGAAACGACACTAGACTGGACAACATCACAACAAGTCCCAGATCATTGCGCATCACCATAGTTGATCTATAAATTATACGAAAAAGGTCCAAATATGTCTTTATACTATACGAAATTGAACACATTTGCCCTTTGTTAATGATTTAGCTCAAATATACCCTTATCGTCATATAGTTAGTCCATATATGCCCTTAGAGTTGCACAGTTAGCCCATATATGCCCTTTTCGAAACGGAATCCACCCAAACTAATTAGCTCTTTCGTTAATTATATTAAAGTGTATTACAAACACTATTTCCTTTTTATTAGAGCTTTTTTTCTTTACCTTTCTTTTTTCTTTCTTCTTTTTTCTTTTCTTCTCTTTTTTTTTGTTTCCTTATTCTTTCTCCCTTATCCGATTTCCTCCATTACTGATGTCTTCTCCATTTTCGTCATCAATTTCACTTGACAAAACTCATGAATTCCAATTACTAAGAAAATTCTCCCATAAGAATATTTTTATAGATCATATGTTTGTCATTTTTTTAATTTTGCCTGAACATATATTTAGTTTTAAAAAATTTAACAAAGTAAGATTGAAATAATATATATATATATATATAAAACAAAAAACCCGAAACATCCAACAAAACCGAACAATCTAAACCGATATAATTGGTTTGGTTTTGATAAAAACCGAACCAACCCGTTCCATGTACACCCCTAATTTACATAGTTAATTAAAAAAATAGAAAATGTCCAACTGAAAAAAGATGAAAAAAGACTAACAACTCAAATTTATAACACTACAACTTGAACTCTAGGCTTTTAATCATTAAATTATCTTTCTGGAACTAATTTAAATATTTTGGTCTTTTGAGTATTGTTAAAGATTGAGATATTTTTATTATTTTAAAGTTTAAACCATAATTTTTGGAACAATTTAATTTCGTTTATTTAGAGGGTCAATGAAATTGGAACTTGATTACTTTATGGGAGAATTTTCTTAGTAATTGGAATTCATGAATTTTGTCAAGTGAAATTAGTGACGAAAATGGAGAAGACATCAGTAATGGAGGAAATCGGATAAGGGAGAAAGAATAAGGAAACAAAAAAAAAGAGTAGAAAAGAAAAAAGAAGAAAGAAAAGAGAAAGGTAAAGAAAATAAATACTAATAAAAAGGAAATAGTGTTTGTAATACACTTTAATATAATTAACGAAAGAGCTAATTAGTTTGGGTGGATTCCGTTTCGAAACAGGCATATATGGACCAACTAGGTGACGGTAAAGGCATATATGGACCAACTATGTGACGGTAAGGGCATATTTGAGCTAAAATATTAACGAAGGGCAAATATGCTCAATTTCATATAATATAAGGGCATATTTTAAAATGGTGGAGTTTAAAGTATGACGGTGAAATTACTTAATATTGGGCAGTGAATACAAAAATAGTATCTTCACGTTTCTTAAAAATAAAGTACATATTTGAAAGTTATATAAAAGGTAATATAAATCACAATAGTTAGTAATTTAAAAATACTAATTAAAATGTCACGGTCAAGGAAAGACCTCTTTTCGCACTCCTAAATAGTAATAATATTAGTGTCTCACATAACATGAAACAAAGGGTATAATAGCTAAGTTTTTGATAATATAACGTTTTCTAAAAATGTATCTTGTCGTTGAATGAATTAACTACATTCTTTTAGGAAAAAAGGTGAAATTAGCTAAATTCACGAAAGTATGCTGTAAAATATTGTAAAACTTTATTCAACCTTAATTTGAAATTTTAGGTTCAAACCAGTAGAGAATGCCAAACCTCCGTAATGGACTTTTTATGACTTAATTTATATTAGTCGAGCTAGTAAATTTCAGGATAAATTACACAAATTATGTCATATAACTATGACTTTTTTTCACCAAAGTGATATAACTTTGTTTCTCACGCAAAAATCATAAAACTTTCACTAACTCACACAAAAATCATAGTGGTCGGAAAATAAAATTTCCGGTTATATTTTCTTATTTTACGTTTTTTTATTTTGTATTTTCAGTCTAATAAATAATTACCAATTAAAATAGAAGAAATATGATTATATTTTTAGACACTCCTAAAAATAATAGCCAACAAAATATTTTTTATATATATATGTGCGTGTGTGTGTGTGTGTGTGTGTTATATTCATATAACATACAGATTCTACATATATTTTGGCTAGCAAATGCAATTAGTTTAGGTCGGCCGGTTAATTTTATATTTTCCCTTAAAATAGGAATGACCCAACCTAGTCTGACCCAATAACCATATACGTAAGTTAAAATAATACTAAAAGTGAATTCTTCCCCCATAAAAAATTAGTTTGGAATACATGAGATTCTGGAAAAACAAAACAAAGAAATAAAAGGTATAATTAGAGAGCACATATAAAAATGCTATCAATTTGAATAAAAATCTTGAAAAGAAAAATAAAGGATTTACTATTCACTTTTAGTATTATTTTAATTTTATTTTTATTATATTTATATATATATATATAGGAGTATTGGGTTGGGCGGGCCAGGTCGGGTTGAGTCATTCTTATTTTAATTAGATTATTATTTATTAGACTAAAAATAAAAAATAAAAAATTGCAAAATAAGAAAATACTAGTCCCTCCGTTCCAGTTTATGTGAACCTATTTTCTTTTTGGTCCGTTCCAAAAAGAATGACCCATTTCTAAATTTGAAAATAATTTAGCTTAAACTTACAATTTTACCCTTAATGAGAAGCTTTTATGACCACACAAATACTCTGAGCCCCTTTTTGACTTGTTTAGGACCACAAATTTTAAAAGTCTTCATTTTTTTCTTAAACTCTGTGTCCAGTCAAACATGTTCACATAAATTGGAACGGAGGGAATACTAAAAATTTATATTTTTCGATCACTATGATTTTTGTGTGAGTTAGTAAAAGTTTTATGATATTTGTGTAAGAAAACATAGCTATGTGACTTTGATGAAAAAAAGTCATAGTTATATGATTGTCGTGTGAGAAAATAAAGTTATATGACTTTGGTAAAACAAAATAATAATTATATGTCCATATATAAAATTTACCCGTAAATTCCATAGAAAATAAACCTTTTAAACAGAAAGAACACTTACATAAAGCCCACCTTTATATATATACTAAACTAACTACTCACCCATCCACTAACCACAAAACATAGACTTTGTATCCTTTAATTTATCCGCCGCTTTTCTTTTTCTTTGTTCTTTCTTTTTCATTTTCCAATGGAGTTCTTAGCCCAACACCCACAGCAAGAACAATATCAAGATCAAGCTAATTTTTCGAGAGAGCTAATGATCATAGACACAAAAAACAACATAAAAAAAAGTGGTAGTAGAGTCCAAACACATAACCAAGAAACAACAAACACTACTTCCACCACTAAAAAACGTTACATTTTTCTTCTAGGAATTAACTACTTGTGTCTTTTTGTTGGTTCAATCTCATCAACCCTACTCTCAAAATTCTACTTCAATCACAAAGGTGCAAGTCGTTGGGTTTCTACTTGGGTTCAATCTGCTGGCTTTCCTCTTCTCCTTCTCCCTATTTATTTACCTTTTTATGTTCTTAAATCCACTGATAGAAAACCATTTACTGGTTTCACTCCTAAAATCTTGTCACTCTCTATTCTCATTGGGTTTTTATTAGGTTTCAACAACCTTTTATTTTCTTGGGGTAATTCTTATCTTCCCGTTTCGACAAATTCTCTCGTTTTATCTTCACAGCTAGCTTTCACTCTTATCACTTCCGTAATTATCGTTAAACAAAAAATCACATATGCAAATCTAAATTGTGTTATTTTATTAACACTTAGTTCGGTCCTATTAGCCTTAGGTTCAAACCATGACAAACCAAAAGGTTTGACAAAGTCAAAGTATTTAATAGGATTTTTCTCAACAGTCGGTGCTGGATTATTATTCGCTCTTTATCTTCCATTAATGGAAAAAATATATAAAAAAGTTTATTGCTATTCTATGGTTGTAGAAATGCAAATAGTAATGGAATTAGCAGCTACAGTTTTGGCCACGGCGGGAATGACTACAGACGGTGGATTTTCAGAGATGAAAAAAGAGAGTAAAAACGTGTTTGATTTGGGTGCAAAAGCTTATTGGTTAACGGTGATATTTAACGTGGTGACGTGGCAGTTATGTTTTATGGGTACTGCTGGAATGGTGTTCTTGACAAGTTCGTTAACAGGGGGAATTTGCATGACGGCGTTAATGACCGTTAATGTTTTGGGTGGAGTTATAGTGTATGGGGATAATTTTGGTGACACTAAAATAGTTTCAACTTTGTTATGTGTATGGGGATTTTCTTCATATTTGTATGGAATGTATATGAAAATGAAGGAGGAGGAGAAAAAGAAAGAGAGTTCTATAGAGATTGTAACGCACAATGGTTGAGGCTAATGGTCACGTGCTANTTTTTTTTTTTTTGGGTGGGGGGTGGGGTGGGGGGGAGAGTTTTTGGGAGAGGAGGATGAGTAGTCGTAGTTAGAATGTTATTGTTCGATTCAGACCGTTATATTACGAAATTTATATTATATCAACTTTTTTGTTAGTTTATTATGTATACTCATGCTATACTTTTCTTAATTATCCCAATCACCTTATTCTCTTTACAATTTTTGTTTGATTAGTTAGTTTTCGGTTATTTTTTAGGACATTAAATTTAAATACTAATATTGTTAGGATTGGCATATGTTACATAAATATAACAAAATTTTAACATAGTATAAGTTAATAATTGCAGTTCTCATGATTATCAACTACAACATAGAGATTTGTAACGCACAACGGCTGAGGCTAATGTTTCACGTGCCAAGTTGTTTTTTCCTTTTTTTTTTTTGGGGGGGGAGGGGGGTTGTTAATGAGGTAGTAATAGTATCCATTAATTTAAACCTTCAAAAATCCAGTCTTCCATTACTTGAGGTAGTAATAGTATCCATTAGGTGTTAATGTTACGTGGCAAATATGGAAAGCTAGGAATGCATGGTACTTTAATCACGAGAGGTTTGAACCGATTGATATTATTTCTAAGTCATTATTTGATTATCAAGGATATTTTTGCTACTTGCTCATCTAGTTCTCCTCAAAATGGAATTTGCTTAGCGGCTCAACTAACAAACCACCAAGATGGCATATTATTATTTACTTATATTTACAGGTGGATGCTAGACATGCAAGTATTGGTGTTGCGGCTATGGATAGCCTTGGAAAACTGTTTTATGCCCATGGATCTCCAATTCAGTTTGTGGAAAATTAAAAACCATGATAGCTGAAGCACTTGCTATAAGAAGGGCTCTTGAACGTGAACTTATGAATGGTTGGAAGAAGGTGAAGAACCTATCAGATGCAAAGAGTGTTATTGACATGATTCGAAAAAAAATTACTATTTCATGTGAGATAGAAGTAACTTGTGAAGACATTTGGAAGCTCTCGACTTTGTTTGATCATATAGACTTTGTTTGATCATGTAGAGTTTGTTTATATTCCTAGGAATCTAAACAAACTAGCACATAATTTAGCTAAGTTTTCTATTACTTTACTGAAGGAAGTATCTTGGGAGAATTGTTTTCCCAAGTTGGATTGTAAAGGATGCTATGGACACCTTTGCTCAACTTGTTTATTCTATGCATTAATATTTCTTTTTAATTCCCTCCCAAATTAGAAGGATCTATAGTGTTTTCACACTTCCCCTCCAGTGTGACTCGAACCCAAGACCTAACGGTCGTGAGTGGAAGTGCTTTACCAACTGAGTAACCCTCACTTATCTGCATTAATATAATATAGGGAAAACAAATAAAAAAAATTAATTGATCAGCAATAAAAGACAAGTAGTCGTGACTAACAAGATGGATAATGAAAAAGAAAAAGAGTTAAGAATAAGAAGAGAAAAAGAGACAATCAAATAGATTAATAATAATTAAAGTATTAAGATCGAAAAAGACGGCCAGAAGCAGTGAGCAGTCACAGTCAACGCTTGACTTTAGTCAATAAGTTTAGTTAAAGATCCTATAACTTTTTCAAATTTGCCCAATTTTTCCACCTTTTAGGATTTTCCACAAACTTAATTCGTAATATATATATATATATATATATATATATATATATATATATATATATATATATATGTGTGTGTGTGTGTGTGTATACGGGTAAAATCCGGGCTCACGATACACTCCGGCCTCCAATGGGGTAAAACGAACTCGAGATATGATCACGAAGGATCGAAATCGAAACAAATGTCTCATCGAGTCAGAATCCGGGGGCACGTTGTCTGCATTCGAGAATATCGGGGTCATGATTCGAGATCGATCGAAATCCTAAAGATATTGTCGGGCAATAAAGCTCGACCAACAGAAGGTTGTAATATCCGCTACTGGCCGAATATCGCGGCGTGGATCCCGATACGTATCGATGAAGAACCGGCAATCAGTTAAACAGAAGATTGTTTTTACCTTTTATAGAATTCTACTTAGAGTAGGATTCCTCTACTATATAGGTGAGGGAGGGGGGGTAAGGGTCTGATAATTCATTAGAGAGATGGTAACACGTATTCCAAAGCAATATATTATTATTTCCACTTTTATTGTAAGATTTTTCTCTGGTTCATCAAAATTGTCCATCGTGAGCCCGGATCGAGGGTGAATACTTCACCAAGGTTGGAATCATCCTCCTCGCGTGATTTGAAATTATTGTATCTTTACTTGTCCATTCTAACTCAATTTATTGTTTTGTATCAAATTAATCCGCATATCCTTAAAATAACTTATAAATTTGATTGCTATTCGATTTTGAGGGTAAACAGTTTGGCGCCCACTATGGGGCTAAGAATTACAGTGGCAATTTGATACAACTTTCTGTGACACACCCTACTTCACACTTGTTCTTTGAAGTGTCTTTGATTTCGTGTTTAAGTTTAAAATGTCAAACTCCCAATCTGCTCCTCTAAACACAGATGTTAAATCTAGTCACCATGGCGAGAACAACAATATGGTGCCCAGTAACGAGGTGCCCCTTCCGATCCCAACGAAATTCTGGCTGCGGTCCCGATCCACACCAACTCATATGTGGCCATTAGCACAAATGTGCCCACCGATCCTGAGAATAATGTCCGCGGGGGAGTCCGATCGATAGCCTAAAAATACTTGTGACGGTAAAGGGGTTGGGATCAATTTACAGGTGATTTTCGAAATGATGCAGGCTCAGCATGCAGCGATAGCCCAACTACAGAAACAAAGCGGCGCTCCCAGCACAGTTGAGCCCGAACCGTTCCGGAAAAACACTCGCAGAAATAAACCAGCCACAGATAGGCTAGATAAAATTGAACCTGGGACCAACCCTGATATAATAAAGATGCTCGAGGAATTGATAAAACAGGTAGAAATGGGAGAAAAGAAGAGCGAAGCCAACGGCAAGAAGGTGGAGACCTACAACTCTAGGGTCGACCAGATCCCCGGATCACCTCCGATATTGAAAGGCCTAGACTCCAAAAAGTTTGTTCAAAAACCTTTTTCTCCGAGCGTGGCTCCGAAGCCGATCCCAAACAAGTTCCGCATGTATGAAATTCTTAAGTACAATGGAACAACTGATCCAAATGAACATGTGACCTCGTACACGTGCGCCATCAAGGCGAACGACTTGAAAGTTGATGAGATCGAATCTGTCCTGCTGAAAAAGTTCGGAGAGATCTTGTCAAAAGTAGCTATGATATGGTATTACAACTTGCCCCCCCAATTCTATTGACTCATTTTCTATGCTTGCAGATGCTTTTATAAAAGCGCAAGACAGAGCCATCAAGGTTGAGACCAGGAAGTCGGACCTTTTCAAGGCAAAGCTAAGAGATAACGAAATGCTCAAGGAGTTCGTGTCAAGGTTCCAAATGGAACAGATGGACCTGCCACTGGTGGCAGACGATTGGGTCGTTCAGGCCTTCACCTAAGGACTCAATGCTCGAAGCTCATTGGCTTCACAGCAGTTGAAGCAAAATATGGTAGAATATCCGGCTGTAACTTAGGCCGATGTGCATAACCGGTACCAATCAAAAATTAGGGTCGAAGATGATCAGCTTGGGGCCCCTTACGGGTTTGTTTATCCTGTCCGAGCTAGTGACAGATCCAAAAGAGATATTGATCATGAACCAAGGTCAAGTAGATATCGGTATCAACCGTAAAATGGTGATCGTAGGGGTAGCGGGTCTGGAGGAAACACTGTGAGAAGTGAAAGGAGAAGCGATCGAGGTCAAAATAATCGGGGGCTCATGAGCAAAAACGGTTTCGATAGGCCCTTCGGGTCTAAGGAAGCGCCGAGGTTATTGGAGTACAACTTCAACGCTGATGCTGCTGCTATCGTGTCTACCATCGGACGCATCAAAGACACCAAGTGGCCTCAACCTATACAGTCTGATCTATCCCAAAGGGATCCCAACTTAATATGTAAATATCATGGCACTCACGACCACATAACACACGATTGCCGATAATTGAGAGAGAAAGTAGCCCCGATTATTCAATAACGGACATCTTCAGGAGTTCCTGAGCGATCGATCCAAAAACTATTTCAGGAATAGAGATTCTAGTAAGTAGATCGAGCAGGAGGAGCCTCAGCACGTTATTAATATCATCATCGGTGGGGTCGACGTTTCCCAGGGGCCAATGTTAAAGCGCACTAAAGTGTCCATCAAGAGGGGAAAATGGACTCGAGATTATGTACCAGAAGGAGCCTTGTCTTTCAATGACGAGGATGTTAAAGGCATTGTATAGCCCCACAATGATGAACTGGTAATATTTGTACTCATAAATAAATCTCGAGTTAAGCGTGTGTTAATTGATCTAGGTAGCTCGTCTAATATCAGTAAATCGAGGGTCGTGGAGCAACTAGGTCTACAGGACCAAATCGTGCCTGCAGCCAAGGTTCTGAATGGATTCAACATGGCATGCAAAACCAATAAAGGGGAGATAATATTACCGGTGAACACCACCGGAACGATTCAAGAAATAAAGTTCTGCGTGATCGAAGGAGGCATAAGGTATAATGCTCTGTTCGGGAGACCAATGCTCTGTTCGGGAGACCATGGATTCACAACATGAGGGAAGTACCCTCGACGTTGCACCAGGTGCTGAAATCCCCGATGCCAGGAGGGATTAAAAACAGTTTATGGAGAATAATCGGGCGCAAAGGAAATTTTTGCGGTCGACGAGGTAATCCTGGTATCCGCACTTTCGACATCAAAGGGTCTAGGTCTGGTGGCCAGAGACGAAACTAAATAGCAATTACCGATACCTGCCTTGATAGAACCGGAGAAGTAGGGGACAGATGAGGGTGAGTACTATGGAGTTCCCAGATGTTTCATTGTCCCCGATGATTCCGATGCCACCAAATCAACAGTCAAAGAACTAGAGCAAGTCATATTCATCGAACACCTGCCTGATCATAAGGTACTCTTGGGCACGAGGCTAAGTCCCGAACTCAGGAAAAAACTCATTTAATTCCTTATAGCTAACATAAAATGTTTCGCTTGGTCCCACCTCGATATGATAGGGATTGCGTCGTAGATAACTACTCACAAGCTAAGCCTAGATCCGAAGTTCCATCCGGTCAAGCAGAAAAAGGAGGCCTCAGTCCGAAGTCAAGCATGCATTCATCAAGGACAAGGTATCCAAACTCCTTAAAATAGGGTCCATCCGGGAGGTTAAGTATCCGGATTGGTTAGCAAACGTAGCAGTAGTCCCTAAAAAGGGGAATAAATTAAGAATGTGTGTAGACTATAAACACTTAAACAAGGCATGCCCCAAAGACTCTTTCCCTCTGCCAAACATCGATCGCATGATCGATGCCATGGCCGGCCACGAGATCCTCAGTTTTCTCGGTGCCTACTCTAAGTACAACCAAATTTGGATAGACCTGGGCGACTAGGAAAGAACGTCCTTCATCACTAAATACGGTACCTACTGCTATAACGTAATGCCATTCGGACTAAAAAATACTGGTGCCACTTACCAACGCCTAGTAAATCGGATGTTTGAAGAGCAAATAGGAAAATCAATGAAGGTTTACATTAACGATATGTTGGTTAAGTCCTTGGGAGTAGAGGACCATTTGAAACATTTACATGAAACCTTTGATATATTGAATAAATACAATATGAAGCTGAACCAGGATAAATGCGCATTCGGAGTCGGGTCCGGGAAATTCCTCAGATTCATGGTGTCCAACCGGGGAATCGAGATTAATCCCGATAAAATCAAGGCCATCAAGGGCATCATCATTGTGGAAAACGTCAAGGCCATTCAAAGATTAACCAGGCGCATAGCCGCTTTGGGTCTATTCATATAGAGGTCCTCCGCTTTCGAGCCCACCTTTTCTTCATACTCCGAAGGCAGACGAACGGTTGTACTTGTACTTTGAGGTAGCGGTAAGTGGAGTCCTAGTCCGGAAATATGAAGGTACGCAATTTCCTATCTATTATATTAGCAAAACCCTAGGCGAGGACGAAACTAGGTATCCTCACCTAGAAAAGTTGGTGCTCGCTTTGCTTAGCGCCTCTAGGAAGCTAAAACCGCATTTTAATGACTTCCCGTGTATGTTGTGACTACTTACCCATTAAGAAACATAATGCATAAGCTTGGACTCTCAGGACGATTGGCCAAATGGGCCGTGGAGATCAACGGGTACGATATCGAATATAGACCCTAAACCGCCATCAAATCTCAAATTTTGGCGGACTTCGTGGCCGACTTTACGCCGGCCCTAATTTCTGAGGTCGAGAAAGAGTTGTTGTTGAACTCGGGGACCTCTTCCGAAATCTGGACCCTCTTTACGGACGGTGCCTCGAATGCAAATGGCTCCGGACTTGGCATCGTGCTGAAGCCACCAACGAGTAATGTAGTTAGGCAATCTATTAGAACTATAAAATTGACTAACAACGAGGCCGAATATGAGGCCATGATTGCATGTCTTGAACTGGCTAAAAGCCTAGGGGCCGAGTTGGTCGAAGCTAAGTGCGATTCCCTCCTCGTGGTGAACCAAGTCAATGGAACTTTTGAAGTCAAAGAGGAACGAATGCAAAGATACCTAGATAAACTATAGGTAATGTTACATCGGTTCAGGTAATGGAGTTTACAACATGTACCTTGGGATCAAAACAGCGAGGCCGATGCTCTTTCTAACTTGGGAGCGTCGGTCGATGACGATGAATTCAACTCGGGAACGATCATACAACTCATAAAATCAGTAGTGGAGGAAGGCCATGCTGAGATAAACTCGATAAGCTTAACGTGGTACTGGAGAAACAAATACGTAGATTACCTAAAGATCGGAAAACTTCCCTCGGATCCTAAAGAATCGAGAGCTCTACATGCGAAGGCAGCCTGATTCAGCTTGTCCGAAGATGGTACCCTATTCAGAAGAGCATTCGATGGCCTACTCACCATATGTCTAGGACCGGGAGACACCGAGTATGTTTTGAGGGAAGTCCACGAGGACACCTACGGGAACCATTCGGGCGCCGAGTCATTGGTTCGGAAGATAATCATAGCCGACTACTACTGGATCGACATGGAAAAAGACGCAAAGGAGTTCATGCGAAAATGCGATGAATGTCAAAGGCATGCTCCGATGATCCATCAGCTTGGAGAACTACTGCATTCGGTCTTGTCACCCTGGCCGTTCATGAAATGGGGAATGAACATCGTTGGTCCCCTGCCTTGGGCACCCGGTAAGGCTCAATTTATTTTATTTATGACTGATTATATTTTTAAGTGGGTGGAAGCCCAAGCTTTTGAGAAAGTCAGAGAGAATAAGGTTATTGATTTCATATGGGACCATAATATTCCGATTCGAAATACTGGCCGAGATCGTGTACGACTATAGGAAGCTGTTCATCGGCACCAAAGTGAGCAGGTTTTTTTAGGACCATAAGATCAAAAGGCTCCTATCGATGCCCTATCACCCTCATAAAAATGGGAAAGCAGAGTCCACAAACAAAACCATACTCCAAAACCTCAAAAAGAGGTTGACCGACTATCGCGCCCCATTTTCTCACGAAAGCAGGCTTCGACGTGTGACAACTCTTTTAAATGGGTGTTAAAAGAGAAGATTCACCACCTAATTATTTATAAGGTGCGTTAGGGCACCTATTTGCGAATAACTCTATTTTAACTAGTCAACGCCACCAATGATAGGGTAAGGGCTCAAATTTCTTCAAAGAGAAGGTGTTAGGCACTCTTCGAGGTCCACAGCTATTGGTCCCGACCGAACTTTAAACTATGTGGATTATGTAATTAGACTAGGTGATCAAATAAATAAAGACAAATTTAGAAGTCGATGAGTCTTATTAGGGCATGTGAGAATCGGCACAAATCTTAATTACTGTAGAGATAAAACTACATTGATCTATGTTAAATGACTAAGTGTAAATAACAAATAAAGAAAGGGGAGGGGGGGGTCTTAAGTTTTTTATCCTAAAGGATCACCCCGTGCAACATAAATAATACTTCGCAATTCCTTTGTGGTAGGGGTTGCTCATATTATTCAGCGAGCACAGACTATCATCTCCTGCTACTCGATTATTATGTTAAAGTGTTTACCTAAAGGCGCTCTAATTCAATTTTAGGTTGTATCCTATGCGTGCACTACCCGTCCCATACCTATGGTCCATGAGGTTTTGGACCTCTATTTGGGTGGTTCTAGACTTCTCTTAGGTTGCTCAAAATGATAAAAACTAGGCGGCATTCAAAACAATCAAGACTTCGCGTAAAGACAATTAGAGGCCCAAGTTAGCCTCCACACATAAACAACAAATGCACGCGTGCAGATTTAGTTATAGACAGTTTTCAGGATTAAGACACATTATAGCCGTTAAGTCCTATAAGCATGATTTCTATGTGATTCTGGATCCCAGCATTATACAAGTAGTGTTGCAGTTTTCGGGACTATCGTATGGGCAGATTAAAGGTATTACAAATCTATAGGTATGATATCTAGTTATTTGCGTAATGAGGCAGCGAAACGATCCTAGAACTCTGAATTACCAATGTTGATTTTACAGACATGTTTCTTAGGTAGGTGACAGTGTCCTATAGGCAGGATTTCTAGTAGTTAACAACTGCAATTGATTTTATATACTTTATCCCTATAGGCGTGTTGTCGAAGTGTGGCAATGCGATGAAGTAACAAAGTAATCGATTAGTTGATTAAGATCCTATAGTCATGATATCTAAAGGAGCAACGTGCTAAGAGCAATACAAGCAGTTGATTGATTGATTAATAGAAACCCTATAGACATAATATCTAGGTGGGAATTAGCAAACATGTGTTATTGTATCCTATAGGCATGCCATCTAAAGCGTTTAGTGGTGCACATGGAAACAAGCGTAGCAATTACTTGAGCCAACATGTTTGACAAGTTAAGTGCAGTATGTGCGTGATTCCTATAGGCATGATTTCTATTGGTGTGCAACACACTAAATACATATAAGGCATGATGAACGAAATAGCAAATAGAGCACATAGACCCTATAGGCATGTTTTCTACCCTTTTATGCAAGCATTAGAATACCCCAGCCCTTCTTTTTTTTTTTTATTAATCTCCCCATCATTCAGTTTACAAATCATTACAGGCCCAGAAGGAAATAATATATACTTAAAGATGACAAACTATAGACTAAATAAGTACAAACCTGCTAAGGCAATCACAGGCGTAATACAAGGTAACCCGGGGATATCCCAGGCCTTCAACAGCAGGCCCAAACCACAGGCTCACAAGAAAATAACTAGAGTGCCCCTGAATCCCGTGACCAAGTCCAAAAAACACATATGTCCCTCTTCCAGGCCCAACAAATAATTTACTTACCCAAATGGATGCCAAACTCGACCAAACGAGTAGCAAACGACTCATAAAATTAATTGGACAACGCAAACACTCAATTCTTAAAAATGAAACTAGCAGCAACTCTGGTCGAGGTATATAAACAAAATCATGTGAAGTTGGAAGGCATTCAAGACACATATAAGGCAAATTTATGCTTATAGTTCTAGTGACAAGTTTGAGAGTGATCTATTTGACTACATAGGATAGTAAACCATTCTAAAGAATTTCTATAAGAAGGCATGATTTAGAGTCAATATAGGGAACCCTAGATGAATGGTCTAGCAGATTCAGGCAAGAAGCAAACAAAGTACATCCAACACATAGAATGTTCATCATAGAAAACAAATGAAAAGAACTTAACAGAGCAAAACTCATGATCAAGTGACTGCTTAATGGAACAGGAAAATCTTAGCATGCTGAACACTAATCATAATACGAGAAGCATGTCAATCTTCAGAATCAAGATAGGCTAGTATTGAACCTGATACTAGTTGGTCATATAGGAGAGGAGAGACTGGTTATGAGGTTTCCTAAGATCCCAGACAGTGTCAAAAAGCATAGGATTACATAAGTTCCAAACATATATTAAAGCTTAAATGGCATGAAGACAGTCTTTAGCTAACCAGTATAACACAAGGAATTCAGCAGGTTGGACATGAACGACTTAACCAGGTCTAAAACATATGCATGGATTTATCACAAAGGTACAGGACAAGGCAGGGGACACGCATTAATCCACAAGTAGCAAGCAAAGCATGCTTAGGCTAATAACATAATCAGGAGTTAACTATAGAACATTAAGTTGCACATGAATGATTCAACAAGAATTAGAGTAGGTTCTCGGCATGATTCGACTCTTTACAAGAGTACAGAACAAGGCAAGAAGCTAAACCTAGAATAAGCAGCACATTAGAATAAATAGGCTTTAAGAAAATAGAATCAAGGAAACAAATAGGCAAATTCGATTACTAGAAAATTACGGAATATTATAGAAAATACTTGTATAACTCTTGTAAATTAGATAATGATACAAAATAATATTTTAAAAGTATATATACTATTTAAAAAAATATGAGGGCAAAATTGCGTATCAACAACTGCCCCTCTTTACTAGAGAATAATGAAAGAGTTGTCGGGTCAAGAAAATGATGACCAATTTTGTTCGAAGTGAGTGAGGAATGATGTGTTTTGAAAAAATGGGGGGCTGAACCCTGGTTCTTGAGTTGCCTACATATCCCTGGTGTTACAGGAATCAGGCCATGTGTAGTTCTGGATCTCAACGGCGAACGAAACCGATTAAGTTGTTATAAGAGTGGTAATATGTTTTGAAAAAGGATCTTTTGGGTAGGATAGTGTCGGATAATCTTAGGTGGAGCTATGAATGCAAATTTGAATGTTACGGATATATAAGGCCAATATTTGTACGGTTATGGGACAAAAGGTAATCGATTACTGGTCGTCGGTTACGTTTGAGATAGTCAGGGATGTGAATGTTGTGAACGGAAACCGAAGCGAAAATTGCTCCTGTTTGTAGAACAGTTACCTCATGAGTCACCTACAAAACTTAAAATATGATGCACGCGAATATATGTAGTTTATGGTGAAAATTTAAACATGATGCAAATTCCCTTCAGACCATGAGGGTTGTATTCGAATGATGAGGATGATGTCCTTAGACTATGATGTCCTGGGCCATGAAGCATATGATAAGGTATTCGTAGGCCATGAAATGATGTCCTCGTGCTGTGAGGATGATGCCTCTGGACTATGATGCCTTTGAATAATGATGTGCAGTTTCGAGAGATCCTTAGGCCATGGAATGGTGTCTTCAGGCTATGAGGATGGTGCCTTTGGACTATGACACATTCGGACAATGTGGCGACGTTTTTGCCCATGAAATGCAAAGATGTGGTAATATTGATTGTTTGATATAGAAAATAGGTGATGCTTAGTCATATGCGAGGACGAGACAAGACAATGCTTACTCTTGTATGAGATGAGGGCAGTGCTTAGCCCTATGCGAAGAAGGGAGATAGTGCTTAGTCTTATGCAGTGTGGAGACAATGCTTAGTCTCATGCAGAGGGTGGAGACATTGTTTAGTCTCATGCAAAGGATGGAGACAATGTTTAGTCTCATGCAAAGAAGGCAATGCTCAGCCTTATGCAATAATGGAGACATCGGTTAGTCTCATGCAAAGAATGGAGACAGTGCTTAGTTTCATGCAAGGAAAGGCAGTGCTTAGCCTTATGCAATAATGGATGCAATGCTTATCCTCATGCGGTAATGGAGGTAATGCTTAGCCTTATGCAATAATGGAGACATCGCTTAGCCTTATGCAAAGAATGGAGACAGTGCTTAGTTTCATGCAAGGAAAGATAATGCTTAGCCTTATGCAATAATGGAGGCAATGCTTAGCCTCATGCAAGGTATGAAGACAATGCTTAGTCTCATGCAAAGAAAGGCGGTGCTTAGCCTTATGCAGTAATGGAGGCAATGCTTAGTCTCATGCAAGGTATGGAGACAATGTTTAGTCTTATGCAAAGAAAGGCAGTACTTAGCCTTATGTAATAATGACGGCATCGCTTAGCCCTATGCGAGAAAAATCAATGACTAAGTGCGAGAGGATAAAGCATTTCTTAGCTTGATGTGTTTGCGTTTGGCAATTCTTGTTGTTGTGGAGATAGTGAACCTGCTGTGTATATATTTGCGGACGTTCCTATTATGTTCATTGTGCCTGCATCCAAAGAAAAGTCGTGAGTTTTGCAGGGAAAAGGTTGGTTCGTGCTCTCGATTTCCTTGATTTTCCTTTTGCCTTGAGGCCCTGCTTGAGTCACCCTGGGTAATGTCTGGCTGTCATAGAAACAAAATTTTCGAAAACATGCATGTATTTGACAAATTATTTGCAGAAAATATAGTTGTTTGAAATATGTGATAATATATGAGATCAAATATTTTGATGAACTGGTGACTGTGACGCATTTTGAGACGTTGCAACCTCCTTGCTTCAGAATTTTGAGGATCCTCCTCAAAATTCTGCCCCAGTTTAAACGCATACTTCTGGCGACACATTTTTTGGTGGTTCCAAACGTGATGAGACTGGGCAAACTCAGGACCTTGCCCCAATTTCTGACCATTGGGAAAATGAAGATTTTATTGTGATGTGACCGAACCCACAAGACTGCCTACGTATCCCCTCTTAAATAGAAATCAGGTCAAGTATAGTTCAGTTACATCAAATAGAGAGTGCAAACATAATCTTAAACATAGTATCTCTTGACTGTGTCTGAATTGATAGGTTTTGGCCAAATCTCTCCATCCATATCTGCAAGTATAAGTGCTCCTCCTATCAATACCCGGTGAACCATGTAAGGGCCCTGCTTGTTGAGTGAGAATTTCCCCTTTGCTTCATCCTAATGTGGGAAGATTCACTTTAGTACCAACTGCCCCGGCGTGAATTGCCTCGACTTGACCTTTTTATTGAAAGCTCTTGCCATTCTGTTCCGGTAGAGTTGACCATGACATACCGCGTTCATTATTTTTCCATCAATGAGAGTTAGTTGTTCATAATGGCTTCGTTCCCATTTTGCATCGCTGAGCTCGACTTCTTGTATGATTCTTAAAGAAGGAATTTCCACTTCGGCGAGAATAACAACTTCAGTACCATAAACCAGTAGGTAGGGAGTTGCCCAGTTGATATACGAACCGTGGTACGATACCCGAGTAAAGAAAATGGTAGCTTCTCGTGTCATTGTTTGTAATTATCTACCTTTTTCCTCAATATCTTCTTGATGTTCTTATTGGCGGCTTCTACGACACCGTTCATTTGCTGCCTATATGCTGTAGAGTTCTGATGTTTGATCTTGAACGTCTGACACATGGCTTTCATCAAATCGCTATTGAGATTGGCATCATTGTCAATAATGATTGACTCTGGTACCCCAAATCGACAAACAATGCGGTCCTGAATAACATCTGCTACAACCTTCTTAGTTACAACTTTGTAAGATGCGGTGTCAACCTATTTTGTGAAGTAGTCGATGCCTACCAGAATAAACCTATGTCTGTTTGAAGTAGCGATTTCGATCAGTCTGATGACATCCATACCCCAAGCTGGGAAAGGCCAGAGTGAGCTTGTTGCATTAAGTTCGTTGGGTGGTACTCATATCGTGTCATCATGTATCTGGCATTGATGATACTTTTGAACGTACTTGAACAGTTTGTTTCCATAGGCATCTAGAAATACCCTACTCTTAGTTTCTTCTTGGCCAAAATGAAACCATTCATGTAGGGTCCGCATGTTCTGGCATGTATTTTCTCGAGCAATCTGGATGCCTCCTTGACATCGACACATCGTAGTAATCCCAAGTCAGGAGTCCTTTTATATAGATTTCCTCCACTTTGAAAGAAATGGTTATCCAATCTTCGAAGTGTGTACTTCTGAGTGTGGGTAGCGCTCTCTGGGTATTCTTATTTTTCCAAGTACTTCTTGTTGTCATGGAACCATGGGTTCCATCAATATCTTCTTTAACATGAGCACAATAAGCTGTCTACTTATGAATTCCTATTGGGATAGGATCGATGAAATTCTTGTCTGGGTATTGTATCATGGAAGACAAAGTGGCTAATGCATCTGCAAACTCATTCTGAATTCCTGGAACATGTTTGAACTCTATCTTTGTGAACCTCTTGATCAGCTCTTGTACACATTGCAAATATGACAATATTTTGGTGTTCTTTGTAGCCCATTCCCCTAGAACCTGGTGCACCAAAAGATCTGAGTCTCCGATTACCAGCAGCTCTTGAATGTTCATGTCAATAGCCAATCTGAGTCCCAGGATGCAGGCCTCATACTCCACCATATTGTTGGTGCATGGAAACCTGAGTTTTGTGGATACCGGATAGTGTTGACCGATTTCTGATACTAAGACAACTTCGATGCTAACTCCTTTGAAGTTTTCTGCTCCATCGATGTAACGACCCAACCGGTCCTTTTGACTTTTAGAACCCCGTTACCCTAAATAAAACTTCTCGTGTGTGCTTTAAATGATTTATGACTTGTCGGGATAGTTGGTTCGGGATTTAGAAGTGTTTGGGTTGAAATCGGAACACTTGGTTCCCTAAGTTGGATTTAAAAGGCCAAGTTTGACTTTGGTCAACATTATGAGTAAACAGACTCTGATCAATGTTTTGAAAGCTTTGGTAGGTCCGTATCATGATTTGGGACTTGGGAGTATGCCCGGAATCAAATTCCGAGGTCCCTAGCCCGAGATATGGGATTTTGATGAAAACAATTTAAAATGTTTAAGTTCAAATAGTGACCGAATGTCTAATTATGTGAAAACGACCCCAGAATAGAATTTTGATGATTCCAACAGCTTCGTATGTTGATTTTGGACTTAGGAGCGCGATCGGAATTTTATTTGAAAGTCCGTAGTGAAATTAGGCCTGAAATGGTTAAAATATGAATTTAAAGTTTGGAAGTTTGACCGGGGAGTTGATTTTTTGATATCGGGGTCGGAATCCAGTTCTGAAAATCTTCACAGCTCTGTTATGTCATGTATGACTTGTGTGCAAAATTTGAGGTCAATCGGACTTGATTTGATAGGTTCCGGCATCGAATGTAGAAGTTGAAAATTCTTAGTTTCATTAAGCTTGAATTGGGGTATAATTCATGGTTTTAGTGTTGTTTGATGTGATTTAGAGGTTTGGCCAGGTTCGTATGATGTTTTAGGATTTGTTGGTATATTTGGTTGAGGTCCCGAGGGCCTCGGGTGAGTTTCAGATGGTTAACGGATCAAAAGTTGGACTTAAAAAGCTGCTGCAATATTGTCTCTTCTGTTGGGCATTCTGGGCTGTGATCGAGCCCAAATATCGAGCCAGGCATCGAGCCAGACATCGAGCCCAGGCATCGAGCCCAGATATCGAGCCAGAGATGGCGAGGCTCAGGCTCGAGCTTGTGTATCGAGCCAGACATCGAGCCCAGGCATCGAGCCCAGGTATCGAGCCAGTGTTGACGAGGCTCAGACTCGAGCTTGTGTATCGAAGCCATGATCGAAGGTCCATCTCGAGGGCCATGATCGAAGGCAAGACTCGAGGGCCAGGATCGAGACCCAAGATCGAGGGTCACAATTGAAGGCTCAAGCTCGATGCCATGATCGAGGCTATGATCGAAGGACCGGACTCGATGCCATTAACGAGGCCATGATCCAAGGTCCCGGCTCGATCCTATGATCGAAGCCACGATCGAGGCCTAGGCTCGACGGCCATGATCGAAGCCTCGATCGAGGACCTGATCGAGGCCCAGTTCCGAAGTGCTGGGCAGTGTTATAAAAAGAGGGCATTCGTCTCATTTGCCATTTTTAACAAATTGGAGCTGGAGCAGAGGCGATTTTGGCAGATTGCCAAGGAAAGATAATTGGGGTAAGTGATTCCAACTCGGATTTGGTCTATATACACAAATATATCATTGTTTTCACCATTTAATTAGTGTTTTGAGATTGAAATTTGGAAAAATTTAGAAATCTCATAGAAGCAAATTTTTGAGATTTCAGTATCGATTAGGAGTCGGATTTGAGTGAAATTGGTATGGTTGGACTCGAAATTGAATGGGTTGTCGAATTTCATAAGTTTCGCCGGATTTTCGAGATGTGGCCCCTACAGATGAATATTTAATTAATTTCGGGATTTGTATTAAAAATGTAGTATCTTCTTATAGAATTGATTTCTATAATTTTTGGTGATTGTATCGAATTATTTTGGCTAGATTTGAGCCGGACAGAGTTGGATAATCGTGGAAAAGGCCTTCTAGTGGGTTAAATTGGAGCAAGACAAGGTAAGTCTCTTGTCTAATATTGTGAGGGAGAAATTACCTCATAGGTGATTAAAAATTAAATAATTGTTGCTAATTGTGGGGGCTACGTACGCACGAGGTGATGAGAGTCCGTGCATAGCTACTATTAATGCTAAAGTCCGGGTAGATTAGGACTCAAAGCATGCATTACTTGTGTAAATTGTATTCTTTGATTAACTAATATTAATTGATATTTATGAATGTATTGTGAATTGCTAGATAAAGATATTAAAGGACGAAAACCTCAGATGCTTGATTTTCTGCTTAAATTATTAATTGTTAAAAGAAATTATTCTTCCTCCCGAATTTATCTCATAATAAATATACTCTCCTTCCGGAGGTACATAAAAAAATGTCCTCCTTTCTTGTGGAGCGGGCCGAACGCCTCGGCAGGATAGATACATTTATGGATCGCGCCGCACGTCCCTCGGTAGTGTACACGACACTGTGGATCGGGCCGTACGTCCTTGGCAGAAAGCATGCTTAATAATAATAATTACAAGATACTTTAATAATTTATTTCAGCTTGTGAAACTAATTGATAAATTGGAAACTCCTTGGAATTTAATGAATTATTATTCTTGCTTGTTAAGGAATTAATTGTTACTCCTGTAAATGAGATTTAATTGATAAATTGGATATTATTTGAATTGAAGGAATTTGATTATTTCCGCTGATTAAATAAATTATTGTCAATTTGTAAATCATGCTGATTTAAACATCCTAGTTTTATTTCAATTATTATCATTGACTCATAGTGAGTGTCAAAGTCGGCCATCTCGTCTCTACCACTTCGAGATTAGGCTTGATACTTATTGAGTACACGTTGTTTACGTACTCATACTGCACTTGCTGTATATTGTATTGTGCAAGTACATATATGTATAGCGGCCTTGTGGGCGCAGGGGTGTGGTTAATAATTGTGGGTACATAGGTGAGTCGCATTTTATATTACGATCCGCAGTTATCAGAGTCTCCTTCAAAGTTATTATATTTTCCTGTCTAATTTGTATTCTAGACAGATGCTGTATTTTATTTTAATTCCCTAGTAAATGCTCATACACTTGTGACACCGGGTTTTGGGATGATTATGGGTTGCACTGTATTGGAAATTTTTAAAGATATTAGTACGTATTTGGTAAATGTCATCTTCTGCTATTTAATTGGGGGAAACAACTATGACTTAAAAAATATTAAAATGAGAATTTATTTAGTATTTATTGTTGGCTTGTCTGACAGCAGTGTCCGACGCCTCACGACCTATCGGTGAAATTGGGTCGGGACAACATGGTATCAGAGCACTAGGTTCACGTAAGTCTCACGAGTCATGAGCAAGTCTAGTAGAGTCTTGCGGATCGGTACAGAGACGTCTTTGCTTATCTTCGAGAGGCTACAGGGCTGTTAGGAATACTTCCCTTTTTGATTCCTCATCGTGCAATTTGATTCCTTGAGGGTTATGCTTTCATATCCTTCATACTCAATCTTATGCGACGTGAAGCGCTTGTTATAAATTGGGGATCAAGGAAATTTCAAATGGTACTACAGATGTAGTACAAGATGCTTCTCCCTGTGTAATTCATTGGGCTATTGTCGTCTNTTGTCGTCGCCTTGCGAAATGCCGCTCTGTCATTTCAAATTAAGTATCAGTACTACCTAAGGTTTTGAGATTTAACATTGATTGTTATGACAATTCGTGCGTTGTTATCGCACAGTGTTTATGAAATGGTACAATGCTCGTCTATGTGTCAGGGCAGTAAATGATTTGAAAGAAGGTTTTCTTAGTACATGATTCAGAGGTTCCATGTTTTAATTCCAGCGGAGAAAATGCAATCGGACTATGAATGTTCAGGTTTGGGGTTGATGGAGTAACGAATCTTGATATTTTCGAGTGTGGTAGAGTTCTCAATTTTGATGTGGTGTCATCGCCTTATAAAATACGTTAAGGTTCGCCAATGTTATGGTTTTCTTCAACTGGCCTTCATGATAGGGTGTTAGGAATTTGCATAGGGGAAGCAGTCATTAGAGATCGCGTTGTGCAGTGATTTAGGATCTAAGCAACATTCCTAGTATTGGTATCTCGAGAAGGATGATCGTCAGAAAGGTTTAAAGCTGGTGACGAGCTATTGGTTCAAGTGCTATAGAGACGAATTTTGAGTTAGGGAAACAACTGGGCAGCGAAGGATGAGGAAGGACATATGGAAGGTGCCTTGTGGTGGTTAGGTTCTGAAAAGGCCAAGTGTAAGAAAACAGAAGCAGAGTAGTTGCTTAAAGGAGATGGTTGACCAAAGCGGGAAAGTGGCAAGGTAGCATACGGGTTCTGTAGTAGGATAGCCACACGCCTTGGGAGGAAAATTGAGTGATTTGGGATTAATGGTGGACAGTGACTAGGTATACGGACTTAATTTAGAATATTGGCTTCTATATTGAGGAAGATTAGATACAACAGGAGGGAGATGCTTGATATGAAGAAGAATACAACATGACTTTGGATTGGAATGTATTGTCGCACCGTTAGTTGACGTCCATGAGGAGTGAACGGACTGGTGCAGCTGGTGAATGAGCTTGAACTCAGGATGATCTACTAATTTCGTAGTAATTGCACCCAGTGCAACGACGTTGGAATATTTCGGCATGTAATTTCCACAAGTGGGTTATCTCCTGTGAGCAGGTTAGCGGTCGCATGGTGTTGACGAAGCTTCTGCGAAGAATTTTTCTGGCTACCCGGTAAGATATTTAATATGTAAATGTGGCTAGTGGTTCGGAGTGTTTATTAAAGGTTAATAGAAGGATTGTGAAAAAACAAAAATTGGCGAGTTGCGTGTGCAGGGTCATGTCAATGATGAAGAAATAAACTTGGTGGATTCCATAATTTTGTCAATTGTAGCTTCACGCTAAGTGGGAGAGCCCCACCGTCTATGATTGGATTGTGTAGTGTCAACTTCTGCGGTTTCTGGTTATTGGTGTATTGGTGGGTCATTGCAACTAAGTAAAGAAAACATCAGCGGTAATTTGAGCAAAGTATTTGGGGAATGTGTGCCATATTTGGCCTTATCAATTCACATTCAGGTTTTTGGAAGACTTAGAGTTTATGCTTTGTGTAGATGTAATGCACATGAAAGTGAAACAATCGGATGTTTCCTTGATAGTGTCCATGTGCTAGCAGGGCCTTGGAATTGATCATGTTTGGGAACAAGTCAGAGCAAGTAACTCTCAATAACGTTCCTAGTAGATTCAAAAATTTAAAGTGTGGTGTCTAAGGATCTCGAGTCTATAGTATGAGTGAGTATCGAGCTTTTGCAGAAAATTATAAAACTGGGCTTGGAGTACTCTGCGTTATCTTCAGGTTGTGGTGTAGCATTAGAGAAACAGAAGAAAATAACTTTGGATTCATAAAAGAAGTATCAGAATGGGTGTACCAGTTAAAGATGTAATGAAGATGTATAAAAAAACAAAAAACGGGGCTTGGGATGAGTGCGGATTTGAGTTTGTGATGTAATGAATGGAACTATTATTATATTCTAAGTCAAGTTGAGAGTAAATTGAAAAAACAACGGATCGGCTAACAATGGTTGAATCGGCACGATGGTGGCAATGAGCAGTTCTTTCAGCGCATTGAATTATGCATGTGATTTGTGGCGGTACGTGCGAGGCTTGATGGCCTCCGTAATTGATCTTATTTGGAGGAATTCAAGTATTATGACATGTTATGC
>AWOL01S0034288.1:91728-111787 GCA_000715115.1 Nicotiana otophora | reverse complement strand
GCTCGGGCCGAGTATGGTACCGGGTGCCGGCCATGTCCCTTCAGGTTTGGGGCGTGACAGCTTTAAAGTTTAAGGAAGCTCAATTGAGGTATGTTGGCTAAACGCTTCTTTAAGAGTTGGAATTCTCATTATCCTTGTGAGTTCCGAAATGTTGATTATAAATCGAGTATTCCGATAAGTTTTTTGATGAAGATATATATTCAATTTGTATTTGAAATGCTCTTATCATATTGCATTATAAATTGAGGATGTGTCCCAAACTATGGATTACGTATCCACATGTTATAATTTCTAGTCGTAATTTATGTAAAAGGTATTATGCCAAGTTGTGTAGAGATTGTGATACACCTCTACCCGCATACATTGGGGTGAGGCGGCATGACCGCTTTGTGTGGGGATCATGGTATAGAGATTGTGATTGTGATATACCTCCACCCTCATATATATTGGGGTGAGGCGGCATGACCGGTTTGTGTAGGGATTATGATATTGTGGGACTGCACCTCCACCCGCTTACATTGGGGTGAGGCAGTACAATCGCATTGTGTATAATTTTGGTATTGTTGTGGCACCACCACCCGCATACATTGGGGTGAGGCGGCATAGCCCCTTTGTGTAAGTTATTAGTATTGTGGTTATTTATCCACCCGCATACATTAGGTTGAGGTGGAAGGGCCGCTTGATTAGAGTTGTGGTATTGTACGTACACCTCCACCTGCATACATCGGGTGAGGCGACGGGGCCGCTTTGTGTGAAGATGGTTACATATGATCTCATCTTAAATCCTATAAATGTTGTTGATAGCTTTTAATAAGTTTGCTATGGTTGAGACAGTTATCTATATTATTCTATGACCGCACTGGTTCATCATAATTATCTTGGGTTTCTAAATTCATAAATTGGTGTTTAGTTTTCATACTAGTACTATTCGACGGTACTAACGTCCCTTTTGCTGGGGGCAATGCATCTCTAAATGGATGCAGGTGGTTTCACAGCAGGAGACATTGATCAGTGATAGTAGTACATCTTCTTTCCAGCTGACTTGGTGAGCCCCACTTTATCCCGGGGTCATGTATCTTTTGTTCTTTATGTATTATAGTTGAGGTATAGCCGGGGCCTTGTTGCCGGCATTATCATTGTACTCTTCTTTATCTATAGAGGCTCTGCAGACATAGTGTGAGTTGTGTATTGGTGCTGGGGAAAGACAAACTATGTTATGTTGTGACAATATTACTTGTCCATTTGAGACTTTAAAAAAAATGATGAAACTGTTGGAGATGAATTGGTATTGTAGACATGAACATATTTTCGTCTAATTAATGATAATATGTATTATCTCTATTCATGGATGAGTTTGGATAGAATGAAATCGAACATGCTTGCTCGGTCGGGTTCACTCGGTTGAGCGCCGGTCACGCTCCTCGATTTTGGGGCGTGACAACCGTACTCTCAGCACGGAGCCCGATCATGACCCGATCGGCTAGGCTATCTCATTAGACATCGACCAAAATTACTCTTAATATCAATACCACCGTCTTTAACACGCAGTCCGATCACGACCCGATCGGCTAGGATATCCATTAGGGACATCGACCACAATCACCATTTCAATTATAATTTCCAGCACAATCACCACCATGTGTGCGACATAGTGTCCGATCACGACCCGATCGGCTAGGATATCCATTAGGGACATCGACCACAATCACCATTTCAATTATAATTTCCAGCACAATCACCACCATGTGTGCGACATAGTGTCCGATCACGACCCGATCGGCTAGGATATCCATTAGGGACATCGACCACAATCACCATTTCAATTATAATTTCCAGCACAATCACCACCATGTGTGCGACATAGTGTCCGATCACGACCCGATCGGCTAGGATATCCATTAGGGACATCGACCACAATCACCATTTCAATTATAATTTCCAGCACAATCACCACCATGTGTGCGACATAGTGTCCGATCACGACCCGATCGTCTAGCCTGTCTTATTCGCGACATCAACCTTTTTATATCAATCATCGCATTTCATACTTCTTTCACCTCTTTACATTTCATTTTCACTAATGGCCATAATTATATAATTATTCTTGGCACGTTGGCCGTATTTAGTATTTCATGCTCACCTTTTCACTTTCAAACGTCAACGTCATCATTACCAATAACAACAATTCAATTCAAGGTGTGTAGTACACATGTGAGCAATTAAGAGTCTAAGTCACATAGAGATATTTCATAAACTTTGGCATAATAGCCTTCGTTTGAATTGACTAGAAGTCGAAATATTACTAATGCACAACCCATACTTGAACACATCCTTAATTGATAATATAACATGAATAAAGCATTTAGGATACTTATTGAACATATAACTCTTAACCCAATCTTACTCGGAATAGCCAATTTTATAATGAACCACTCGGGACTTACATAATTTACATGAATGTTGTGGGATTCAATTCTAAGAGAAGAGTTTAGCCAACATACCTCAATGGAGCTTCCTTAAACTCTAAAATAATTTGGAATTCTTATCAACTTCAATCTATTGTAGAAATATAACAAATTGAACCAAAATTAGGAAGATGCTCATGGTTCTAGCTCATTTGAGCATTTTATCAAACACTAGGTGTGCATAAAGGTTTCGAGGTCCTTTTATGGAGGATTCCATTATCCCAACAATCTTTACCATTTTATGGAGGATTCCATCATCCCACAGCCCAATCTTTACCATTTTTAGCTCAACAATCTTCCTACACCCTTTGATAACACATGCATGTAAAATAAACAACTCTCATGCCCAAACATTATCTTGCTAATTGCCCATTTCTAGACAAAATTTGAAATAGAGGGTTAGGGTGTAGAATCTCGCCTCTAGGATGAAGACCTAGTGAGTTTCCCTTCTTAATCTTCCAAAATTTGAGCAAGAATTGAAGAACAATTATTGAGGAACACATTCTCACTCTAGGGAACTCTCTCCCACTCTAAAATATTAGATTTTAGCTCAAAAATGACCCAAAGCGTGTATTTAACAAAGAAGGGTCGGGTTTTAAAAATCCAAAAATGGGGCTCCGGAACAAGGTCTGCGATCGCATAATCGATATGCAGACCGCATATCGGTAGCATAATTGGTGTCCAAATCGGCAGAAAATCTATTTGTGTCTGCGGTCACTATGCGGCCCACAGACCTATTCTGCGATCACATAATGAACCGCAGAAAAGTTATGCGGTCGCATAGTCGACCGCAGAATTGCATCCAAACTAACCCTATGCTGCCTCACTTCTGCTGCCGTTATGCGGCCCGTAGAAATGCATTACTTCAATCCTCAAACACGTAAGCCTAGTCCGGCACCATGAAATATTAACTTTTTCCTTTGCAAAATTTTACGGGGCCTTACAAAATGCTATGCTGAATAGACAGATTCGGGCTATTGTAGAATACACCATCCCCGTAGGCCTTCCAATGGGCCTCCAAAACGATTCAGATCATACCAAAATAGTTCAATAAACTTCCAAAAGTCCACAATGACTCTATCCATGACACATACAATCAACAATCAAATTTTGAACAAACTTCCACAGTCTGCAACCAGAGGACTAATCCGCCTCTCATAAATAAACTCTCCAATATGCGAAAGTATCAGAATCTCTATACGTGATCTCAATCTGTCCCACTTAAATGACTGACATGTCACACATACACAATCATCCCATGGGAGATACTCCAATAACTTTATGCACCAAGTAGCAAAACCTGAACATCAATGGCTACCAACCATGCTATTTCTATAGTACTAGTCAAGTATCTGCAAATCAATACACAATGCCTCTCCCAAAAACACACCATTCTCAGGCGATACTAAAACATCGATGGTATACTCAAAACATCTGAAATCTCTCATGCTGACTAGAACTCATGACATTCCTCTAAAATTGAATCGCAACCTTGATCCTTCAATCCCAATTCCAAATAACTCACTGCATTTGTCATGCTATCATGCGAGAGTATGAGAATACCCTCATAAATCCTGAATCACCAGTAGAACAAGCACTTCATTGGCTAGAAACCATTTACTTAACTTATTTCAGAAAAAAAATCGTAACACGCAACCAACTTCCAATGACCGTAGAAAACCCAATCTCAAGTCATGATCTAAACTTCCGTAACTCTTGGGATCCATTTGCACATAATGAAGTCATCATAATTGAATCCTCTAAATCAACCAAATCACGGAGACTGCCAAACCCATAAGTGTTGGCACGAAACACCTGTATAGCCTTATCATACCGAAGGAACCAATCATTTCCCTTACCATGCTGATCCAAGCAACAGCTAAACTGACCCCAAATGATTTCCTCTTGACTTGCCTCTAAAATAACACCTCTCTTTACCAATACAATGGATCTCAATCAGCGCTCATCCTGAGTGGCCCCAAATCACAAGACCAAATTGTCTCAATACACATAAGCCATTTCATACCAACTGATACACCTGTTCCGAAGAGACCTTCAACAAATACAAAGCTATTTCTTACATATCTCTAACACTACATCACATACCCGATAACGATATCGAAATACTCCAAGTCTTTTTCACAATTTGTTAAAATTCTCAACCCTTAGCCACACAACCAACCCGAAAATCCTTAGGCACCGCACCATAAATCAAGTACCCACTAGAACCATTATTGAGAGTCGCCCACTCTAAGCTAGCCCTGAGTACATAACAAAACAAGCCAAATGACTAGTGCTCTATTACCACATAAATACTCTGAGAGAAGCATCCGAGAAAATCCTTTCCTTTGGATATCACATCCACAAAGAAATATCAAATATGAGTCATCCTATAACCTTTACAATTCGATAAGGAAAAATATGACATACAACCATCAAATTCCTTGCCCGAGTTACACCTGATACCTTCTTCCTCAAGCCATAACCAATACATAAACGTACCGAAACCTAGAAACTACAAAACAACACATGGCCATGTGACCCAATCATCGATGGTAGGCTCCCTTACTTGGCTTTAAGCCACAATCACATAAACCAAGAATCCACATTGACTTTTCTTCCTTCATTACCATGACCTCGCATTTTTACTTAGTAGAATTTTTCATAAGTTCATGTTGCACTAATCATAACACGTCCCAAATTATTAGCCCCAAATGCACATTCAACCTCATGACAATTGTGACATTTTCCCTAAGCGATCCATACCCACATTGTAGTACATACCTCCCTTTCAATAGAAGGTAGAACTCTTCATAGGAAACTTATTGTAAGGCCTTGTTAAAATTTCGTAATGATTTAAGATTTTAAGGTGCGCCAACAGTATTTGGGAATAATGTGTTCGAGTATTAAAGGAGACCTATGGGATAGAACCACATCATTTTGAAATAAAACTATATGTTTAGGGTGTGTTGGAACATACTAAGGAGTTTTGTGAATGGCAAGAACTTGTGTGGAACAGGTTGGTTACATTAAGTGGAAATGATGTCCCAATTCGTACAACATCCTGCTTCAAATGCTGTTGCTACCAAACTATAAAGCCTTAGGAGGTGATATACCTATAAAATTAAAGACCCTTGAGTCTAGTTTCCAATGCATTAAACGGTTCATCATTTGGATTTTACTGGACCTATGCCCAGATGCACGACCATGCATATTTGGGAGTTTCTGCCTTGTGTGCGCGGCCAGATGTGCGGCCACTTGCCCAGGTGCGTGGCCGTGCACGTAGGAGCCCATTAAATACCCCCAAGGCTGGGTAGAGAGAGGGGTTAAGTCATTTCTTGAGCTAAAACCTGATATTGTTCAGAGTGAGAGAGTGCCCTAGAGTGGGAAAGTGTTCCTCAACAATTGTTCTTCAATTCTTGCTCAAATATTGAAAGATTAACAAGGAAAACACACAAGGTCTTCATCCTAAAGGTAATATTTTACACCCTAACCCTCAATCTCAAAATTTATCTAGAATTGGGTAATTAGTAAGATAATATTTGGGCACGGGTGTTGTTCATCTTACATGCATGTGTTTTCAAAGGGTGTGAGAAGATTGTTGAGATAAGAATGGTAGATAATGGGTTTGGGATGATGGAATCCATCATAGGAGGACCTTGAAACCTTAATGCACACCTAGTGTTTGAAAAAAATGCTCAAATGAGCTAGAACCATGATCATCCTCCTAATTTTGGTTCAATTTGTTATATTTCTAAAATAGATTGAAGTTGCTAGGAATTCCGTAACATTTTAGAGTTTAAGGAAGATCAATTGAGGTATGTTGGCTAAACTCTTCTCTTAGAATTGAATCCCACGATGTTCGTGTAATTTGTGTAAGTTCCGAATTGATCATTATAAAATTGGCTATTTCGAATATGCTTGTGTCGAAAGATATATGTTCAATATGAATTCCAAATGCTTTTATCATGTTATCTTATCATTTGAGGAGGTGTTCAAAGTATTGGATGTGTGTTGAAAATGTTAAGACTTCAAGTCAAGTTCGAATGAAGGTTGTTATGCCAAATTGTGTGAAAACTCTCTATGTGCCTAAGATTCTTAGTTGCTCCCATGAGTATTTAAAGTCTTGAATTGAAAAGCCTTGTTGTTGTTGATGACGATGATGACGTTTGAAAGTGGAAAAAGAATTTGAATTATGATATACGGCCAAGTGCCAAGAATGATTTTATAATTGTTGCCACTAGTGCCAATGAAATAAAAAGACGTGAAAGAAGTATGAAATGAGATGATTGGTATAAAAATGATGATGTTTCGAATGAGACGGCCTAGACGATCGGGTCGTGATCGGATGCCATGCCGCACACATGGTGGTGATTGTGCTGGAAATTATAATTTGTGGTTGATGTCTCTAATGAGATGGCCTAGCCGATTGGGTCGTGATCGGACTCCGTGTTAAAAGTACGATGGTATTGGTATTGTGAATATTGGTATCGTGAACGGTGGAATATTTGTACTAAAGACCTCTCAACTTAAAATATAGAAACTTATTTGAATATTGTCTTGATCCTAATTTGAGGTTTGATGTTGTTTGAGGCTTCCACTGATATTATGATTGTACTTGCTCATATTATTTATCATTATATTGAGAGGGTGTTTTGTAGTTCATACTAGTACTATTCCATATGTAGTAACGTCTCTTTTGCCAGGGACGTTGTATCTTCAATGGATACAGGTGGTTCCACAGCAGGAGACACTGATCAGTGATAGCGGTACACCCACTTCCCAACAGACTTGGTGTGCCCCACTTCATTTCGGGGTCATGTATGTTTAGTTCCTTGTGTATTGTGTTTGAGGTATAGTAGTCGGGGCCTTGTTGCCGGCACTATCATAGTACTCTTCTGTATCTGCTAGAGGCTCTGTAGACAAAGTGTGGGTTGTATATTGGTACTGGGGAAGTCAAACTAGTTATGTTGTGTTTGAATTACTTATTCCACTTCAGACCATGAAAGTGTGTGTAATTTGAGACTTTAAAATGAAGTAACTAATGGTAATAAATTGGTATAGTATACATGGTCTCCTTATCGTATTATTAATGAAAATATGTATTCTTTGTATTCATAAGTGATGTGGGTAGAAGGTATCTAACAGACTTGCTCGGCCGAGTTTACTCGGTTGAGTGCCGATCGCACTCCCCAAATTTGGGGTGTGACAAATTTGGTATTAGAGCAAGGTTTTAATGTGTCCTAGGATGTCTCGAAGTCGTGTCTAGTAGAGTCCTTATCAGTGTGTTGTCGACCACATCTATAATTATAATGCTACATGGGCATTTAGGAATAATACCCTTCTTTCATGTTCTCGATCGTGCGATAAAGCTGATTGTAAGATTGTTCCTCCTTTAACTCGTGCTTTACTCTAAATTTCAGTATATGGCGCCTAAGAAGAAGGCAAAAACTAGCCAAAGAGCCAATGTCACCCTAGGAGTGGCAGTTGATTCTATATTTAATGATGCAGGTGAGCACCCAAGGAGTGAGAATATTCCTCCAGTTACTACACTGCCTGATTCTACTACAACCGATCAGACCGGACCTGTCCTTACACCTACTGAGGGTGCAACGATCCCTCCAACTGATACACCAGTTCCACCTCCAGCTCCAGCTTTCTATTCTGGTGTTTCTGATGGGGATCGTAGGGGAGCCATACATATGTTGGCTCAAATAGTGGCTTCCCAGGCCCAGAGATCAAATGTTGCACCCACTTCTTCTAGTGAGCCAGGGGGTTCTACTAGTTCCAGGGTGAACAGGTTTCTCCAGTTGGATCCTCCAGTGTTCACAGGTACTAACCCAGATAAGGACCCCCAGGACTTCATTGATAAGATGCACAAGACTCTTCGAGTTATGCATGCTACTGAGACATAGGCAGTGGAATTGGCCTCCTATCGCCTAAAAGAGGTGGCATATTCTTGGTTTGAACTATGGGAGGAATCCCGTGAAGAAGGGAGCCCTCCGGCGAGGTGGCATGAGTTTGCCGATGCCTTTATCGATCATTTCTTGCCTGCCGAGACTCAGACAACCCGTGCCGCTTAGTTTGAAAACTTGAGGCAAGGTAGCCTGAGTGTGTGAGAATACCATATGAGATTCGCTCACCTGTCCAAGTATGCTATTTACATGTTGCCCACTATGGAGGCTAGAGTGCGCCGGTTTGTGCAGGGCCTAAATCCCTTAGTAATTAATGAGGCCGCTACAAACTGCCTTGAATTTTGATATGAACTATGGGAAGATGGTAGCATTCGCTCAAGCCACAGAGACCCGCAAATTGAGGAACAGAATGGAGCGAGAGGGTAGTAATAAGGCCCGGTCTGCGGGCAACTTTGGTGGTTCTTCTGGTGACGGCAAGTCAGCATTCAAAGGAAGGTCATCAGGACCATCTCAGTCCTTTGCTCAGTATTCCACTAGTGCACCGCCATCATGCCCAACTAACAGCAGCAATGGAGCCATTTCAGTCCCAGTCAGGGCAATAGGGGCTCCTACCAATAGGGTTGGCATGGTGGTAGATTCCAACATCAACGAAGGCCCCCATGCCCTAGGTGTGGAAATATGCACTTAGGAATATGCTATATGGACTTACCCATATGCTACAAGTCCAAATTGAGGTGTCACATTCAGAGGGATTGTCGTTCGTCCCACTAGGGTGCGGGCAGGGGCACGTCACAACCAACCAGTTCTGTAGCTACTACATCTGCAGCAACTCCTCCAGCTCGAGAAAATCCAACACCCGCAGGGTGTGATGCAGCTAGGGATGGAGCACATAGTTCGGGAGGATCCGACTGTTTCTATGCTTTGAGGGGTCGCCAGAATTCAGAGGCTTCTCTAGATGTTGTCACAAGTATATTGACTGTCCAATCTCATGTTGTGTATGCTCTTATTGATCCAATTTTCACTTTGTGATATGTCGCTCCTTATGTTGCTATGGAATTTGGGATAGAATCGGAATAGCTTCATGAGCCGTTCTCTGTATCTACTCCGGTTGGTGAGTCTATTTTGGCCGCACAGGTTTATAGGGATTGTGTTGTCACGTTGTGTGGTTGGGACACCATGGCCGATCTCATTGAATTGGGGATGGTCTATTTTGATGTAATAATGGGGATGGACTGGCTTTATTCATGTTTTGCCAAGCTTGATTATCGAACCAGGACCGTTAGGTTCGAATTTCCAAATGAGCCACTCATTGAGTGGAAGGGGGATGATGTGGTGCTGAAGGGTAGTTTTATTTCTTATCTTAAGGCTGCGAAGATTATCAACAAGGGATGTATTTACCATTTGGTCCGGGTTACGGACACTGATGCTGAGGCACCTACACGTGAGTCTGTGCCTGTTGTGAATGAATTTCCGAGAGTCTTTCCGGATGAACTCCATGAGATCCCACCAGATAAGGAGATTGATTGTGGGATTGATGTGATGCCAGACATGCAGCCTATATCTATTCCGTTGTATAGATTGGCACCGGCAGAATTGAAAGAGCTAAAGGAACAATTGAAGGATTTTTTAGAGAAATGTTTCATCTGGCCGAGTGTGTCCCCTTGGGGCGCATCGGTCCTTTTTGTAAGGAAGAAAGATGGGTCACTGAGAATGTGTATTGACTATCGGCAGCTTAACAAGGTCACGATCAAGAATAAGTACCCACTACCAAGGATAAATGACTTGTTTGACCAATTTCAAGGTGCTAAGTACTTCTCCAAAATTGACTTACGATCCGAGTATCATCAATTGAAGATCAAGGAGCAGGATGTTCCGTAAAGAACCCGATATGGGCACTTTGAATTTTTGGTGATGTCTTTTGGGCTAACAAATGCCCCAGCAGCTTTCATGGATCTTATGAATCGAGTCTTCAAGACTTTTCTTGACTCCTTTGTGATAGTGTTCATTGACAATATTCTTGTATATTCACGAAGTCAAGAGGACCATGTTGATCATATCAGGGTATTTCTGCAATCCCTATATCAACACAAGTTATATGCAAAGTTTTCAAAGTGAGAATTTTGGCTTGAATCTGTCACATTCTTGGGTCATGTCGTCTCTAGTGAAGAAATTAAGGTTGATCCTCAGAAAATTTCAGCTGTAAAGAATTGGCCGAGGCCTACAATACACAATTTCCACTCATGAATATGTGAGAGCGCAAAACAGATTGAAAATACTCATAAAGCATAGACATTTGTTAAAACAGCCACCTACGGGCATGACTTGAGTTTATAAGCTTTTAGGCAATTCTATTTGCAAAGTCAATTCGGAATAGTTAAATCAAGGCTCATTTCATAACCTTTATCACATCATTTCATTTCATTGGCACCATTGGCCACAAGTATAACTTTCATTCTTGGCATGTTGGCCATACTTTATATCCCCAATTCACTTATTTCACTTCCAACTATCTATATCCACAATAAGACATTTTCAATCAAGCTTTTGGGTACACATATGAGCAATTAAGAGTCTTAAGCATATTGGAATTTTCTCACACAATTTGGCATCATAACCTTCATTTGAAACACAACTCAAAGACATAGCATTTTAATACACATATCATTCTTGAACACATTCCCAAAGATAACATAATGTGATAGGAACATTCGGAACACATTTTGAATACATAATTCTCAACACCTTACTTATTCGTGACAATCGAATTTATTGGGAATAACTTGGAACATAGAATAAGGAACTTGAGACAACCATACTTGAAACTTACAAGAACATCATGGAATTTAATCCTAAGAGAGTAATTTAGCCAACATACCTCAATTGAGCTTCCTTACACTCTAAAATATTCCAAAACTCTTAGCAAATTCAATATATTTTGAAAATGTAACAAATTGAATCAAAATTAGGAGGATGATCATTGTTCTATCTCATTTGAGCATTTTATCAAATACTAGGTGTGCACTAAAATTTCAAGGTTCTTTTATGGTGGGTTCCATCATCCCAAATCCATTATCTACCATTCTTAGCTCAACAATCTTCGTACACCCTTTGATAAAATATACATGCAAGATGGACATCTCCCATGCCCAAATATTATCTTACTAATTGCCCAATTCTAGACAAAATTCGAAATTGAGGGTTAGGGAGTAGAATCTTACCTTTAGGATGAAGACCTTGTGGATTTTCTTGTTAATCTTCCAAGATTTGAGCAAGACTTGATGAATAATTAGCCTAGGGTTTCCTCTCTCTCTAAAACACTCTCACTTCTCTCTAAAACATCAGATTTGTGCTAAAAAATGACCCAAATAGTGTATTTAACGAAGTAGGGCCGGGTTTTAAAAACCCAAAAATGGAGCTCCGGAACAAGGTCTGTGATCACATAATTGATATGCGGTCCGCATATTGGCCGCATAATTTGGCCTCCAAAACTGGGCATGCACTGACCTGGTCTGCGGTAATTATACGGCCCGCAAACCTTTTCTGCGGTCACATAATGCACCGCAGAATTGGTCTGCGGTTGCATAATGCGCCGCAAACCTGATCTCCAAAACTCCCCTTTCCTGCATCACTCTACGACCATTATGCGGTCCGCAGAGTGATTCTGCGGCCGCATAGTGTGCCGCAGAAGTGCATTTCTTTTGCCCAAATTTTTGCTTTAATTTCTAGTGCATTATTCAACCCAAAAAGTCCGAGCCGCGGTGAGAAAGCTCACCGCGAAGATTTTATACAATCCTCAGACACGTAAGCCTACTCCGGCACCACGAAACCTTGAATTCATTTACAAAATTTTACTGGGCTTTACACTTAAATACTTCGAAATTTTCTGGGGTGTTACAACACTGTCCTTCAGAAATGTCAACTAACACTAACAAGAATCCATCCACCATTTTGGATTACTCTAACTCCAGTCGGTTCCTGATATCCCGTCCTTCTCTTAAACCATATCTGTTAGCTCCCATAGAGCATAACTTAGATCGGTGTGGCCACTTGTACATACATCTGTTACTGTTGAAGGTAATCAAAAATGCTTATATTTTTCTGCCTGAATTGTGATACTGATAATCTTCATTAACTGGGTACCTCGAACCTTTCTTTACCTTGCTTCTTTTACTTGTTGAAACTTGTATTTACCTTCAGATTCTCTTATTCTTTTTACCATATGGCTGAATAGATATTCATGTCTTAGGGCTCCTTATCAAGAAGCTTACACATTTTAGTACATACATGATTTGCTGAAGACCTCACATTTACTCATCATAACCATGATGTAAAATCGAGTTCCTCTGACTCAACTCTTCCACAGCTATATCTCTTAACAACCGTCTTTCTGGATATAGGTATTATTGTATTTCGAATAAAATAAAGTTTAGGAAATTGAGTTCTTACAACTGAGCTCTACCACATGATCTAGAGTAAGAAGAAAGAGTGACAATCCTAAATGCCCTGTAGCCTCCTTCTTATAAGTGTGGTTCACAACACACCCATAAACAAGACTCTACTAGACACCGTTTGTAGACTCCCTAGGACAGAACTGCTCTGATACCACTTTTGTCACGATCCAAACCGATGGGCCGCGACGGGCACCCTGTACCTTTCTCAACCGAGTACCAACGTAACGTATGTTTCGTATCATACTATCATAGGTAAATGAGCTGGAAAGGCTATCGTGAGATAAGATTGAAGATTTATTGATTAGGATCGATTCCTATTATAATGATTGACTTCATTGATGATGTTGGCTTGGATTTGTGTAATTTGAGGGCAAAAGGTTCAGATGTGATTTGGGGTTAATGACCGACCGGATAAGGTAAGTATCTTTCTTAATCTCGACTTGAGGGAATGCTTTTCTATAAAAATAGAATATTTGCTATGTGATATGTGTTATGGGGATGACGTACATATGAGGTGACGATCGTATATGCGGATATTGAGTTTATACCAAGTTGGGGATAGATTATAGACTTCTTTGTGCCTTGATTGGATGTGTGTTCTTTTAGGCTTATGCTCTATTTGATCTTTATGACTTTTTGGCACAATTACTCATACTTAGATATCATGTTTTAACCTATGACATATTATTTGAGCCCGATGAGCTATTAGATTTGTTATATACTTGATTTGACTGTAGTCACACGTTATATTATGAACACACATTCGAATATGTTATTCTTGTGATATGCCTTAGATTGTTATATGACTACTTGAGCTTTTCTATGTCTATTATAGGCCATGTTTAGTATTTTGATGCTTATTTTGGATATGAAGATTAATTGGATTATGGATTACATATTGGGACCGTAGTCATACGTTATATGCACGCATTCGCCATATTTAGAGATCATCTCATGTGTACATACATGCATCTCCATATCATTATTTATTATGTACTTGTGCTTCTAAATGACTATCTCTAAAGCATACGCATACATTCTTAGAAATGGGAGTCTCATACAGATTGATGTAACTATGACATTGGGGCACTATGAGCAGATTGATATTGAGATGGTTATGGCACGAGGTTTATACCCTGCTGATTGTTATGATATTGATATTTATATGACATGATAGGCCTCATGACGATGGGTTCCTGTTGATGCTTGGATATGGATCTGTCCCTCCGGAGTCAGGTGATTACCCATGTTACTTTGAGCCCTGAGAGCATAGGCACTTGGTATAGTGCTTGGTATTGAACACGTGGATTTGTGTCTGGCACATGGATGATGTGCTGGGTATGTGTGTTCATGCATATTTATATATCTTCATACATATTATCTACATATATTAGCTGGCACATTTGATACATGCATAAGATTTATTGGAGAGTTGGGTACATGGACATTGTACCATATTATGATGAGGCATTGTGACTTGTACTGGAAACATAAATTTTGTGCTGGGTGCATGGGTTTGCACTATTGTATTGGGAGATTGAGACTTGTGATGGTACATATAGTAGCATTGGGGTATATTAGAAAGTTGAGCCCTGAGCATGCATTTACATCCTAGACTCGTGTAGAAATATTTATACATAGCATTGGTATATGTACATTGAATCATTTTTCATATGCATGGAAGTTATTAGTGGATTAATGGACAATTGGAGAGTGTCAGATTTTATGTACATGTTGAGTCTTTAACATGCATTGACACTTAGACTTATGTTGGAACATTCATATAAATGCTATTTGGAAATTGCTGAGAAAATGACCTTTATTATGCATAGCCTTTATGTGATCATGTAAAAGTACTTGAGTTAGAGCTTCTTCCTACAAATTATATTGATATGCAGATTTGTTGCAATTGTACATTCTTTGATTTGGTTATTTGAAAATCATACTCACCTTCTTCTTCTTTTATGCACCTTATTATTGATATCCATTGTGTCTATGACTGTCTTCTTGGACGTTCTTTGTTACTCCTTCCATTTTAATTTATTTGAACCTATTTATTTTTAGTCCATGCGAAACAGAATAACCCCTTTCCATATTTGAAAATAATTTACCTTTGTGTAATGATTTAAAGCCACAAAATATATGTGACTCATTTTATACCACAAGTTAAAAAATCTTCTTTTGTTTTTTCTTTTAAAATTCCCGTGCCTAGTCAAATAAGTTCACATAAATTAAAACGGAGGGAGTATTATATATGCTTTTGAGCTGCATAGGTTATGTAAAGTAAATATCTTTTTTACTAAACCGCGTTACTACTTTGTTGAGGTTAGTCTTGATACTTACTGAGTACAAGAGGTCGGTTGTACTCATACTACACTTTTGCACCTTGCACTCATATTTTGAAGCTGAGTTGTTGTGGATGATGAATGCCAGCATTGAATATGTACCACCATTCCAGTTAGAAGCTACCACTTTGTTCATTGTAGTTTAGGACCTATATTTCTGTTTATGTCAATTTCAAACAAATGATGTAATCTTTCTTCATATCAGAGTTCTATTCTTATGCTTATTCTTAGTCGCTCATGACTTGTACTACTCGTCCTTGTGATAGTTATATGAATTTTTGTAATTTTATTTGTTTCTTATTGATAATTTTTCATTCGAGATGTGTTATATGTTGTTTGGATTACCTAACGGGTTGCGTTTTATATCATTATGACTAGGTGAGATTTTGGATCGTGACATTACCTTAGGGTTTTGATAGACATGGTTTTTTGATCATTGCTTATAGATTTGACTCTTGTTTAATTGTGTGAATTCATTGATATAGTTTTGAATTGAATTACGGAATTGTTTACTATTTTATTTAATCGAAAGAGGAATAATTAGCGAATATCTCACATTATCTTATTTGATTTGCATTATTGATTCTTTTAAATAGTCATAAGAGCTTTTTAAATTACTAATTGAACCAAGTTAGGGAAATATTCTTGAGAAGTTTCTCCAAAGATCATTCACATCAATGTTTTCTTGCATATTTTTACAGCGCTTCATATTAGTTTAATTTGTAGAGATTAGGTTCATTCAAAAGAAAAATCTTAGTTTCAAGAATAACCTAATCAACTATTGAATTTGTGAGAATCAATAGAACCTTAGAAGTGTATCTTGAACGGAGATAGATCCTGGATAACAATCTTGCATCTGTCTAGTCAATGGCCCTTACTTCTCTTATTGATAGTCAACCGTCGTTGCCCAATTTTCAGTTTTGTTGTGATCATTTTATTTGTTTACTAGTTAATACTCATGGATTTTTATCACATCAATCATCAAGAATTAATTCTCCTAAATAGTGTTAAAACAAAAATTACAAGAACATTATTTGGAGCAATCCATGTAAATACAATACTTTTTATACTATCTTTGACGCAACATGAGCTTATTTTATTAGTGTGTTTAGCGCTCGTCAACCACTAAACCTCTCTGGAATAAAACCAACTATATACACAAATACAAAAGCATCATATGAACCCATCTAAGGTTTCCAAACACAGACCAAGGCGCAAATACTCAAATCAAGGCTTAAAGTTAATTTTTTTCAATCCTTCAATTCACTAGTTGCATTGCATGCAATGGTTCCAAGTTAGTTCCGAGCCTCTCAGAACTTAAACTGTGACGATCCGATAGGTCGTTTTGAGTACTAGCTTCCTTTTCTTGTAACGACCCAGCCAGTTATTTTGAGTATTTGAACTTCGTTGAGCTATTTGAAGTCTTGAGTATATCTGTATGATATTTTATGACTTGTGTGAATTGTCGGTTTTTATTTTCAGGTGATTCGGGATTAGTTTGGAAGAATGATTCTCATGTTTTAAGCTTTAAGTTGAAAGAGTTGATCAAGTTTGACTTTTGTGTATTCGACGCCGGATCGAAGTTTTGATGGTTCTGTTAGGTCCATATGATGATGTTGGACTTGGACATATGCTCGAATTTGCATTTGGATATGTCTAGAAGGTTTCGGCACTATTTGGCGAAAGGTGGCAATTTGAAGGTTAAGAATATTTATAAGTTTGACCGAGAGTTGACTTTGATGATATCGAGTTCAGATTGTGGTTTCGGGGGTTGGAATAACTTCGTTATGTCATTTGGGATTGGTATGCAAAATTTGCATCCATTCTGGTTTGATTTGATATACTTCGGCACGAGTTTTGGAAGTTGAAAGTTCAAAAAGTTTATTAAGCTTGATTTGAGGTACGAGTTGTCATTTTGATGTTGTTATGTGTGATTTGAGGCATTGAGTAGGTCCGTGTTTTGTTATAGGACTTGTTGGTATGTTCAGACTTGGTTCTGAGGGGCTCGGGCATGTTTCAGATTTATTTTGCACCATTGTTTTCATAATTTCATTGTTGATTCTGCTGGTGTCTGGTACCCCATTGTTCTTCGTGATCGTGAAGGTGGAGGTATGATCGTGTTGAGGATAATCTAGAGCTGGGCACTTTCTTCATCATGGTCGCGATTGGATGACCGTGTTCGCGTAACTTTGTGTTGGTTACAATATGCATTCGCATAGGAGAAGTCGCGTTCGCATAGTGCTAAGCCGAGAGCTGGGCGCTGGTGATTCCTTTTTCGCATTCCCGTAAGTTAGTTCGTGTTGTGGGAAATTTTGCATCTGTGGGCATCGCGTTCGCATGAGGAGGTTCGCGAATGCATATAGTATTTCAGGGGTAGTGCATCTTTCTTCTTCCCAATAGCGATGGTATTTTCGCGATCGCAATTCATTGATTCGTCAGTGATTATAAGTACTCTATTTTCGGCGATTTCGGCCATTTTAACATATTTAGAGCTATGGAGCTCGGATTGAGGTGATATTTACCACATGGATTGGGTTTCGAGCCGTTCGGAGGTCGGTACGCGCGGGATGGCATTTCTGGAGTATTATTTGGCTTGCTCGGTATTGAATTCGACTTGTTCGAGGTAAGTAACACTTCTAAACTTGGTGCTGAGAGTATGAATCCCTGAATATACGTGTTTTGTGTTGGTGTTGAGGTGACACACATCCTAGGTGACGGGCGTGTGGGCATGCACCGTGTGAATAATGACTCGGTTGATTATGTGGTAGTGTGTAATTACTTAGTCTTGTTTTATTCCTTGAAATTTCTATGTGCTAGAGTAATTGAGTTGTGATCCATGCTAGAAACCATGTTTAGGCTATATGCTTATCCTGTTGGGACACACTTAGGTCATTTCTGTTGTTGATTTATTTTCTTAAATTGTAATTATGTACTCAGTCACATTCATTATTTGCAGATCATATCTCAGTCTCTGTTATCATTTATTGTTACATCATGTATCATTTTTTGGGCTGATTGGCATGAGATTTGTGAGCCCGAGAGACTGGAGAGATTGATGACTGAGTGAAGCCGAGGGCCTGATTGTGAGTATTATGTATGGGATCGGTCTGTGTGCCACAACAGGCTTTTTTGATTCATGTTGGGATCGGGCTGCATGCCGCAGCATGCCATGTTGGCTTATATTAGCGCATTGGCAGGATCCGCCCCTCCGGAGTCTGGCATACCAGCAGCGAATGCATGTATCGAGTGTCGAGTGCCGAGTGATTGAGTGTGTGAGACAATGAGATTGAGTACTCTGAGAGTGTGAGTTCATGAGTTCATCACTGTAATGCATTACATTTGACATGCATACGTGGCATGTAGGCATAGAGATGCATTTCCTCATGCTGTACGGTATTGTGACATTCATGACTTCACATGCACATTGAAATGTAGGCATAGAGATGTACTTTCCTCATGCTATCTAATAATGAAACAACTTATCTATTGTTGAAAGTTTTTTGAAAAAATCACAAATTTTCTGATACTTATATTTTGGTGATTTCGGTGAAAGATTTGGGTTTTACTGTTATATCTGAGAAGCATGCCAATTTTCCATAACTGTGAACCAGCTAAGCATCATATCTTGGAGTTATTACTTGTACTATTTTTATTATATTGTTACGAATTGTTTGTCACGCCCCGACCTCGGGGAGCGCGATCGACGCTCAACCGAGATACATCGGTTAAGCAAGCCTGCTAGATGCCTTCTATCTAACCCTGCCCATTAACAATATAAGAATCAGTGCAAGTGGTATACATGGGAAGAGTCAAGTGTTCCACATTCTTTTTCCAATTACTAAAGGATATTCATTTATGATCCAAAATATCACAAGTTTATAGATATGAAGAAAAACATGTTTGCCTAAATACCGACACTTACTAGTTTATTCCCAACATCAAACACCACCCACAACCTGTCTACGGAGCCTCTAAGTACAACATAAGAGTAGTATGGAAGTGCCGACGACAAGGCCCCGGCTATTCCTCAAAACATAAAGTACAACGTCAAATGACATGAAGCTCGGAGCAGAGTAGGGCTCACCAAAATCTGCTGAATAGAGAGTAACTGCTAACGAAGATCAAAACTGCCCGCTGACGAACCACCTGCATCATTGAAGATGTATCACCTCCGACAAAAGGACGTTAGTGCATATGGAATAGTACTAGTATGTAAAGCTACATGTCCTCTTTCAAAATAAAATACCAATATAAGAAAGGGAAAATCATAGAAACAGTAAGTCACAATCAATAATATCCAAATGCCCAGTTAAAACATAACAATTTTAAAAATGCGGAAATAATATATATATATTTGGTTGGGAGATCATTAGTACCGATATAGATATGCCACCGTGTATTTTTCACGGAGTCCGATCACGACCCGATCAGCTAGGCCGTCTTCCCCAAATAAATCAACCACAATCACAATTACTATCACGAACTTCAATAATTATCTCAATCACAATCTCAAGCACAATTTCAATTACAATTTCCAGCACAATCACCACCATGTGTGCGACATGGCGTCCGATCATGACCTGACCGGCTAGGCTGTCTCACCACAATGCCGTATGGATCGACATCACACTTTTCTAGTAATCACCTATCCCAATAAAGGGGAATATTCTCATCAACACAATCTCATCCCAAATAAGGGGAATAATCACAATTCACCCTACACCGGCACGTGTAGTTTCGGGGTTAGGTTATTCCTACCTACCCTTCCTCGGTGACTAACGATACTCCCAAGAAAATATTTTTTTATTTTGCACATAAGGGAAACAAAAGTACAAATATATTTTATATTCACCTCTTTATCTTTCACACACACACTATATATA